>ML778527.1:182840-208763 GCA_009831015.1 Picea engelmannii
TTCTCTGCCATAGACGAGAAAGAAGGGAGAGTTACCTACAACAGTTTTTGGTGTTACCCTATCAGCCCAAATTGCGTTTAACAGTGCATTATGCTAGTTTTTGTGATTTTCAGATACTGTTCTCTTGATGATTTTAATCAGATTCTTATTTGTTGATTCTGCCAATCCATTGCCCTGAGGGTAATAGCTGGCATAATACTTCAATTTAATTCCTTTTTCTAGAGCGAACTCGCTCATCTCAAGAGACGAAAAGTAAGAAGCGTTATCGAATACTAAACAGTCAAGAATACCAAAACAAGTGATAATATTCAAATTTAAAAAGGCAATTACCTGACTGGTATTCACAATTCTTAATGCGGCAGCTTCAGACCATCTGGTGAAATAATCTGTGGCTGTTATGATAAACTTATGTTGTTGTGAGGATGGTGGATTGATTGGACCTATAATATCAAGGCCCCACTGCTGAAAAGGGGAGTCTACTGAAACGGGCTGCAAAGGAAAGGCTAGTTTCTGTAACCGCCCTGATGCTTTTTGACAAATAATACACTTGCGGCACAAGGCATGGGCGTCTCTAAAAAGTGTGGTCCAGTAATAACCCGCTCTCAAAACTTTATGGGCAGTGGTGTCACCACCAAAATTCGCACCAGCTTCTCCTGCGTGCAACTCTAGTAAGACTTTTTCTGCTTCGTCTTTCTCAAGACAACGCATTAGTATGCCATCAAAATTTTGACAAAACAAAATACCATTAATCAAATGAAAGGAGGCATACTTTAATCTTAACGCTCTTCTTTTAGTGGGATCCAGGTGACGGGGGGTTGACCCATGTTCAAGACATAATTTTATATCGTCATACCATGGACTGACAGAGTTTTGTGCACAACAAATTGCATTTTGTTTGTGTTGTCCTAGGTTTGACCTATCATTTTCTTCTTTTTGCCCTGTTGTTGAGTCAACAACTAACTTGCATAACCCTTGGCCTCTCACTATTTGAGCTGGGGTGATTTCTATGTCATACTCCTGCAAAGAAGTAACCCAGTTCGCCCTCTTTTCGCCTAATTCTTTCTGCACTAACAGATTCCTGATGGCTGGGTAAGGGACAAAAATTTTCGTCCTGGATTTCAAAAGATAAGATCGGAAGTGCTTGACTACTTTGAAAACAGTGTAGGCTTGTTGATCTACCACTGGGTAATTAAGTTCTGCACCTTTGAAAGCAGATCTCATAAAGGCAATGGGTACTTCATTGTTTTCAGCATTCTTTTGAGTTAGGACTGCAACGTAGGAGCGGTTAGAAGCAAAAGTGTAGAGCATGAAGTCTTGCGAAAAGTCGGGGCTCATGAGAGAAGGAGAGTCTATTATGGCCTTTTTTATTGCATTAAAAGCTTGGTTTTCTAAGGGTCCCCAATGATATTGTGTGTCTTTCTTAATTAAATTTTGTAAAGGTCTTACCATTTCGGAGAAATTAGGGACGAATCTCTTGACAAAGTTTATCAAGCCTAAGAAAGACTGCGTAGACTTTTTGGATGAGGGAGGGGGAAGTTTCAAGATGACTTGAGTCCTTTCAGGGTTGATAATCATCCCTTTGCTTGACACAATGAATCCTAAGAGCTTACCTTGTTCTACTGCGAAGATAGATTTTTTAGGTTTCAAGGAAATGTCGTATTTACGACATCGTTGTAGAACAGCTCTTAAATGAGCTAGATGATTAGTTTTGTTTTTTGAAAATACAGTAACATCATCTAAGTAAACTACGACAGATTGATTGATTAAGCCTCGAAAAGTGATGTCCATCGCTCTCTGGAAAGTGGCACTGGCATTAATCAGTCCAGAGGGCATTTTTCGATAAGCGTAGGTGCCCCATGGAGTGTGAAAGGTAGTTTTAAGTTGGTTTGGAGGAGACATCAGGACTTGGTTGTACCCTGAGAAACCATCCAATAAGGATAGCTTCTCAAAACCAGATACATGTTGAAGGATATGTTCCATGGGTGGGACAGGATAGTTGTCTTTATCAGACGCTCTATTAAGGTTTCGGAAATCGACGCATAGTCGAATTTCCCCACTTTTCTTCCGGATAGGGACCAAGTTAGAAACCCATTGTGTGTGCCTAACTGGGAAAATTATATTAGGATTCAGGAGTTTATTTAATTCTTTTTTGACGGTCGGTTCGAGCTTAGGGTGCATTTTTCTTAATTTTTGTTGAAAGGGTAAGGTTTGGGGTTTCATAGGAATGATGTGTTGTATGATGTTAGGGTCGAAAGTTTTAAGGTCATCATACATCCATGCAAAAACATCTTTAAATTCTTTAAACAATTTAATAAATGCGGCTTTTTCTTGTTCAGAACACCCCACCCCTAAATTAATGCACTGTGGATTGTCATCAGTTCCCAAGTTTACTTTTTCATATGATAACGAGGAACTATTGGTTTTATAGTTGACCAATTTTTTGAATTTATCTTGAAGATCGTAAAATTTCTCTAATCTAACTACAGATTTAGGGATCGAATTTACCATGTCTGATGAAGATTCAGGAGTTCTCGGATCTAGTATTACCGTGAAATCGTGCAAATTGTCATTGTGAGTGCATTCGTCGATCACCGCGCCTTGAAAAGTTTCTTCCATATGCAGGAAGCTAATAATCTGTTGATCATGGTCAAAGACTCTCCAATTCGTGATGTTTTCGGGAACGGATGGTCTGAACAACAGTTCGACGGAGAATGCATTCAGAGACAAGCCTTCTACAGGAAAGAGTTTGGAAGCTACATTAGCTAGTAGATCAGCTTCAGAATTATTCAATCTAGGAATAGAATTTATATTGAAAGCAGAAAATTTATTCATTAAATTCCATACCTCGGATTGGTAGCTTTTAAGATGCAGAGACAAACAGTGGATAGAATCTCTTACCTGTCTAAGCACGATTTCCGAATTGCCAAAGACAGTCAAGTTTTGAATGTTCATATCTAAATCTTTTCTGAGGCCCTGCAGTAAAGCCTCATATTTTGTTGTGTTATTAGTACATTCAAATTCTAACCTACATGCAATCAGGGTTTTGTTACCTGCCAGATCAATAATAACACAGCCTGCACCAGCTCCTTCTTTGGACTTTGACCCGTCAAAGTACGAAGACCAAATTTGATTTTTATCGGGTGCATGAGACCATTGTGTAGAAGCTATTGGCTGCACATATGCTACAATCTCGGACTGTTGTTCTAGTTTGGTGATAGCTGAAGTCTCAGCCATGAAATTGCCGAAAAAGGTATCCATCCCTTGTATTGCGGGTGAATCGGCAGAAGGTGTAAATGGCTCATTGGGATCGCTCAAATTTGTGACCGTGAACTTAAGGTAGCGTTCACGATTTACCTTGATTTTGTTGGGCTTGTCGTTCTCTGGAAGCCACAGGTGAGACCAATCTGTCGTGAAATATCCGTGTAGCTTCTTTGACCAGTCCCTGCTTAAAAACATAAAATACACTTCTGGAATATCCACAACAATAATATCAATAACTTGATGAACTTTGGGGTTAGACGATAATCTTATAAGCACATTACTTAATTTGCCTATGACTTTAACACTAGTTTGATCAAGTTGGATGATTTTTAAAGTGGATGGTTCAACTTCAGCGTTAATCTTCTGACACAGATACCATGGCATCACATTGGATGATGCCCCTGACTCTACCATACAATTGTGCACGTTTCTATTAAAGATTTCGAAAGTTAACAAAAATAGAGGTACATTTCTGGGAGTACTAAGTGTGGAAGCTTGTGTTTTTTTACTCGCAGTTTCTAAAGCTAATTTATCTACATTTGTTACATTATTTACATGAAGGCTTACTTTATCATGAGGATCAGGATTACTCTTAGAGAAATTCTTCTGAGGAACTTTGTTCTGAACAACCTTGTTTGAATTACCATTTTTGCTATTCTCTGCAATGTTCTGTAACATTTTTTGTAGCAGAAATGGAAATTTTAATAACTCATAAACAAAAATGTTATCCCTTAACTTTTTAATATCTTCAACTAAATCATAATCTAAGTTGGGGTTTACATGACTCTGTTTAGTCTCAGCTGGTTTAGATTGCTTTGGGGGAAAAGTCGTAGTGTTTTCGGAAGAAGGTTTGTTTGTTGTCTTACTCCTAGTATTGTAGGGATGTACTATCTCAAAGTTAGCTTGAAAAATGCTATCCGAGAAGTGTCCAAAAATGTTCAGAGAAGATTCTTCTTCTTCAATTGTCTCTTGTTCAACTACCTCCTCAGGAATCTCAGGAGGCATCAAGTTATCCTGGGCTTCTAGAATTGTTTGAAGGGTGAATTGTAGACTTTCTAGATTTAGGCCCTCAGTATTTGGATTAGGTCAGTTGGTGGGAAAAGGCTTCCTGAACGGGGTTTTGTAAGGCCCTTTGCTCGAAGAAGCTTCTTCGGCCGTCCTTTTCAAATCTATAACTTGATTTGAAAATTTTTGAACGACTTTAGTTAGGTTTTCTAAATCCGAGCTTTCAGGTTGTGCTTTATTTTGAGCAGGTCTAGGGAGGATTTCGATCTTCTTTTTGGAAGATGAACTAGTTTCTGTTTCGTTGCTAGTAGTGTCTTTTAAACTAAGTATGTATTTTTCAATCTGGTTGGCCTCTTCGAAGGCCTCTAACAACGTGGCTTTCTTAGATCGTTTTACCCAAATGGCTATACTTTGATGCAAGGCTTTAGTATAGTATGCTATGATAAGATTCTCAGCAGGCATGGAATCCGTAGGGATTTAGTTCTTAAGTGTTAAGAATCTTTGATTAAAGTCTTTAATTTTCTCTTTTGGGTTCATTCTTAAGCTAGAAAGCTCCATAACTAGGACTTTCGGGGACTTATCGTCTCCGAACTTTTCAAGAAAGTAGGATTCAAACTTTTCCCAAGACACGATGGTATGGGGTTGCTGGGAAAAATACCAGGTAGATGCATTTCCCTCGAAAGTGTAGGGGAACAACCTATAGACTATGTCTTCATGCTCGACATTATGGAGTCTTATGGCTAACATAAAAATTTTAATGTGATCTTCGGCGATCTGTTTAGAGTCAAGGTCAAACTTGGGAAGCCACTTCTCCAGATGTTTGGGTAAGGGATGTTGAGGCCTAGGCATGGCTACAGCATCCTGGTCGAGCCAAGGTCTGGTAGGATTGTTCTGGTTGGCCATTGGTGTAGGCGGTGTGGAAGGCTGAGAAGGGGAACTGCCTTCGTCAGAAGAGTCTTCTCGAGAAGAAGAAGGAGATGATGGAGGTGGTGAGGGTGGTATTCCAGATCCTCCTGCAGCAGGAGTGAGGATTGGATCTGTAGGGTTCAAAGTGAGGTTAGTGCCTCCGAGTTGTTCTCTGATGTCATAGAAATCTAAAGGTTGGTCCAAAGGTCGATTTGGTTGCCTTAAACGGGCGAAGGCACTATGTGTTCTTAAAAGAGATTGGCGAACAATCTCTTGTACGTCACCACCTGTAGGATTTGGGGTTGTTGGTTCAACTGTGATCCATAGATCGTCGTTTGAAGTAGTTTTTGTTTGATGGGGGATGTTGTCGTTTGAATGACTTCTTGTGACTATAGGTGAGCGGTTGGATGGTGGAGGAGTCTTACAACAACCTCGTGCCATTAATAAATTTCAAGCCCTCCTTCTAGCGCCATTTGTTGACGGGCGAAATTGAACGCTTGTCAACTGGAGGAGTGGATCTGATCCGAGGTTGTCTAAATAACCCAAGCCATTTGGGATGATCCACCCCGACGGATTTAGCGGCTCCATTGGCCGATCTAAGTCCTAGGAAAATGAAAGAAAAACTAAGCTAAAGAAACTAATCTAAGTAAAAAAAAAAACAACTACAGCAAAACTATATACAAATCTAAAAACAAATACATACAATTTACTAATTGATATCATAAAATAATAATTCTACTTAATTAGATGTTCAACTATCAAAACAATTAAATCTTAATCACAAATGTACAATATTTACAGATTATAGGTTTTAAATGAAAACCTGCAAAAATCATTTGTAGACTGTCCTATGATAGCTAAACTATTGTTTTTTGATTTTTTGTAATTTTATGAGAAAGAAAAAAAAATGAAAACTATCTAAGCTGAGAAATTAAAATAATAATCCTAACTATGAATCTGAACTATATATATCTATCTAAACTACTTAAATAACACTAATAAACTAACCTGTAATAAGGCTTTCCAATTTGTCCCGTGCAAAGTATCTGATTCAGTTGTTTGATGGGAGGAAACCCACACCAAATTTTCCACAGGCTTCTTGTAAACAGGAAGCAGCAGTGCTCTTTGAATATGAATAATAGGACAAACAAGACATAAAAAAAACGACAGCAATCTTATAATTTACAAATCATTGTAGTTAGATAAATCCCTGTGCAAAGATTTGTACAGAACAGTTCAATTAACGAAGAAGATAAACCCTTTATTCATTAAATTGAAGCAAGGTAATTGTTGTACTTAAAATAAGAGATATCAAATATGGACAACACATAAGCCAAGTCACATCAACCTACAAAAAATTATGATATCTAAAGTAGTCAATAATTAGATTGCAAACTGATATGAACTAAACTTGAAATAAAAGTTTGATATATTGAAAGCTAAAGCTGTTACAAAACATCCACTTTCATTCTAGTTTGTATCCTCATAAGTCCATAGTCTTTGTTCTCCCACCAGTCGATGGGTTCATTACAAAAAATAACAAGTATTTAAAGACCATAGGGTAAAACATCCCTGTGGGAATTATCAAACACAGTTTACAAAAAATCTGGGAATAATCTCCCAAGTCTCTATTTCTGACTTAAGCTAACCACCTAAAACAAAGCTATATCACAAAAAGCATGATCTGAACTGCCACAGCATATCCAATTGGTCATTGAAATTCGTATGCACCTGAAAGTGGACAAGAATAGACAAGTTTAGATAATGTTTTATTTGTAAAATTAACAAAAATCTAAATTTTAAGACTAGCTACAGAATCTCACGATTCTGTAGCTGGTCTTATTTGCAAACAAAATCGTTTTTAATCAATCCAAAACTAACAGAAATATATTCGAACTATTAAACAAATATTTAATTACTAATTGAAAACAAAACAAATCGTTCATGCCAGAAGTAACCAAATCTTTATGCCAATTTGAAACAAACAGAAATCGTGTTTAATTAACCGAATGGTAACAGGGATATATGCAATCTATCAAACACTTTTAATTACCAATTCGGAGCAGACAGAGTCGTTTTGATAATTCGAAACCAACGAAATCATTATTGAATCAATCTCAATCAAAACAGCAAATCTTTCATATTCATTCAATACAAACGCAATAGTTTATGTCGTCTAAGAACTTAACAAAATCATTGTTGAATCAAAACAAAACTAACAGGATCATTTTTTAATTTAAAACTAACAGAACTATATTAAATCAATCTTCAACGCATATACAAACGACTATGCTAATTCAAGGCACGCAGCATTGTTTGTGAATGAAACCAAACATTGTTTGTGAATGAAACCAAACAAAAATGAATCGAACTAACTCAGGGCCGATACAATCGTTATACTAATCTAGGAACAATCAAATCGTGTTAAATTGGTTCAATCAAAACATAGCTACACGATTTTAGCAAACAAATCTTTTGTATAGATCAAATGCAATCATAATCCAAAACGAAAATATTCATTCAAAACAAAACAGAATCGAATCTATTCGAATAGAACTAAACGAAAGCAAACCCAATCGACTACTAATTCAAACCAACTCATAAAACAAAATCAATGTTGAAATACATACCTGGGCAGTAGGAAAATGATTCGATCAGGATAACTTTGAATTGACAAAGGTCGTAGCTGCCTCGACATTTCTGAAGACAATTGAACCCGTAGTCTTTTACTTCTTCTCATTGGCTTGTAGCCTGTCGTTCTCCTTTGACAACACTATCACCTGTTCCTCCAATGATTTAATCTTAGATTTCAACAGGGGAACATCCATGTAATAACGTTCAAGACAGGAATTGCATTGAGTACATGGTGATTGATCAGGCTTTGGTATTACAGGCAAGGGTTCTTTCAAGTTACCAGGGGTGTCACTGTGAAGCTTAATTCCCGGGAATTTAGGATCGTTCTTGAGGCACGGAGGTAAGTTGGAAACATAGCCATAGGGCTCCATAAAGCATATGCCATGAGAGTAAGGGTATTCCTCGACTAGGAAACGTTTAATCTCAGAGTCTGAATCCTCGCTCAAGACGATAGGCTTTTGGTCAGTGCTCTGTTTGGGCTTGTTCCTAGCGCATCTCGATATCCATCGTGCATTTTTCTTTCCCTTACTGTTGACACTAGTATCACCTTTGCCTTTCTTCATTACAGACCTCTTGACGGCCTTAGTATTGTCTTTAGCACACGGGTCGGCCATGGTATCGGGTAGGTCAAAGTTGGGGAAATTCGAGAGTTTGACAGGGGGTAGAAGGGTAGGAGATGGCACGATAGGCACAACCAGAGTTTCAGTAACCACAACCTTGTCTACCTGAACACACTCGGGAGTGGCAAAGCCATTCCTTGATAGGAAGGCTTGCCAACAGTCACCACTAAGGCTCAAATGATGAACGATAATGATCTTGATCAAGCAGTGATGGAAAAGGTTGCTATCATCCTTCTCACACTTAAATCGTTTGGACATTTTGTAAAGACTGCGTAGGAGATAGTGGGGCATGTTTAGAGGGTAGTCTATAAAATTCATCAATAACCGAAGATGATACAGAAATACCAAACCATAACAACCTTTGCAAGTCACAAACTGCTTAACAATTGCCAATAGATCATGCCACCTGGGTTTGAGGGTAGTGACAGGCATAACTCTATCACAACTAACAATCTTTCTTGATGTGAATAGGAGCGGCCACGGCACCTCGTACACTTTGGAGTTCTTAAACCACTTATGCCCTCTAGTTGGTAAGCCTGTAGCCGAGCTGAGGAATTCCTCATTAAGCTCGAGTTGTATGTCTCTGACCTTATCCCTTCATCCGTCAAACGTGAGGGTGAACTATTGGGCTACCGAAAGGTTGAAACCCTCAAATATTTCGATAAAAACCAGCCAGCCGTTATTTTCCAAATCTTCACGAGCATTGTCGAACAGCAGGAGTGTTTGGCTGCCATTAGGCTCTATGTGCACCACAGGTGCCATAGGTGAGGGCACACAGTGAGTCGGGTAAAAGGACAAGGTTTTGGACAGGGTATACTCAGGATCGAAAGCTCAGGGATTTCCCCAAAACCAACAGAGGTAACCCGAGATAGAAGGCAGGCATTAATGCCCAAGTGTGCGAGGGTGGTGGAACAAAATAGGCCCATGCAAAACAATCATATCCAAATGTACAATCGACGGCGCATATGGTGATCACTATTGCAATGTGTTAAAAGCAATTCCATTCAAACAATTAATGAAATCTATGGTAAGTCGACCCAAATATTTGCACAAGCATAGTGTTTGCATGGTTTTAAAATCAAAACAATGTTTCGAATAAAAACTTATGCATTGTATGAAACTATTGAATTAAGGGTCTAATCACCATGTTAATGCATTGTTATGAACCCATCGAATTCGATCGAAATAAATAGAACATCAAACTGCCATTGAATCAAGGACTCAATCATAATCATTAGAATATCATCACAGTCTCATAAAAATGAAATCATATTAACAACAAAAAAATGTCAAATAAGTAAAGGTTTTGGTGTCTTGCCAACTGTATGACCATAATTGAATTGGAAATGAAATGAACACATCGACAAGAGTGACCATAATAATCCAGTGACAATTTTAATGCCATTGACGTGACTTCGAAATCAAAGTTTTCATGCTTGCAGTCGTAAAAACGAGAACAAAAGGTAGGTGTGAAAATGCGCAAAATCATAGTGTTGTTTTATTCAAAGATTGCGATGAAAATAAAGGGTTCCAAAACACTTGTGTAGGAAGCTTATAAGGATAGGATAAAAATCTGAAATGGCTACCAACAGGGCTTGTTTAAGACCATACAGGGCCTTTTTCATCTTGCACACATAGTCTTGATTTTATGATAACATGAATCCTTCTGGTTGCTCAACATAGACTTCTTCTTCTAGTGTTCGATTAAGGAATGTTGACTTGACATCCATTTGATAGATTTTGAAATTTCTTAAGCATGCAAATTCCAGGATATGATAGCCTCAAGTCTTGCTACTAGAGCAAAAGTCTCTTAAAAATCAATACCTTCCACGTGGGAATATACTTTGAAAACTAATATGGATTTTTTTTATATAATTTCTCCATTTTCATTTAGTTTGTTCTTGAATATCCACTTGTTTCTTATCACATTCTTGTCCTTGGGTCTTGGAACTAGTTCCTAGGCCTGATTCTTCTTTATTTGGTCTAGTTCTTCATTCATTTATTTTATCCAATATTTACTTTTGCTAGATTCTTTAACTGACTTAGGTTCTATTAGGGATAACATTGCTTGTTTTCAGTCAAAATAAAGTTCCATTCTTGTTTCCACTCCTGCATTTGATCTCCAATAATATGACTTTCAAGATGATTCTTTTGAACTCTTTTTGATGGAGCTCTTGGCAAGAGAATTTCTTCATTGTATTATTCATCAGTATGTGGTTCATTTTCCTGTGTTTCATTATTACCATCTTCTTGCTTAGATTCTACATCATCATCTTCATGTTGAGATTTTACATCATCATCTTCTTGTTGAGATTTTTTATCAATGTCTTGGGATATGCTCTTTTTTTTATCATCTATTTTTACATTGGCACTTTCCACTATCTTTAGTAGTCTAAGATTATAACATCTGTATGCTTTATTATTAGATGAATATCCTAAGAATATTCCTTCATCAGATCTTGGATCAAACTTTCCTATGTTATCTTCAGCATTCTTTATGTAACATTTACTTCCAAAGGTTCTAAAGTGTTTTAGAGATGTTGGCCTTCCAAACCATATTTCATAAGGGGTTTTGTCATGGTTGGGTCTCAACTGAGCTCTATTAAGTATGTGGACCGTTGTGTAGATTCCATCTCTCCAGAATTTATTTGGAAGCTTGGCTTCATTTAGCATGGTTCTTGTAGCTTCCTGAACTATTTTGTTTTTCCTTTCTACCACTCCATTCTATTGACGAGTCTTGAGAGCTGAAAACTGTCTTTTGATACCATGATTTTCATAGAATTGAATAAACTCTTTAGAGGTGAATTCTCCTCCATTGTCTGATCTCAGACATTTAATTTTTAGATCTGTTTCATTTTTTACAAGGGCTTTGTATATTTTAAACTTCTCAAATGCTTTTGATTTTTCTTTTAGAAAGAATACCCAGGTCAATCTTGTGTAATCATCAACAATCAACATAAAATATTGTTCACCATAAGTACTTTTGGTTTTGGTTGGTCCACATAGAACTGTGTGAATAAGTTCTAATGGTTTTGTTGTAGAACACTCTTTTTTTTTTATCCTAACTCTTGTTTGCTTTCCTATTTGACAATGTTTACAAATAGAATTTGAAGGTTTGATCAAGAGATTGGGTTTGATATTTTCTACCAGAAGTACATCTTATTCTTTGGTTTTATTATTTCCTAAACTGACAGTGCCTTTTCCCAGTGTTTTGGCTGACATGTTGTCTCCAAAAGTCACTTTTCCCTTTCCTTTCTTGTCCATTTTGAGAAATTTGCTTTGATCTCCAGTCATGTGTTTTGAACATCCACTGTCTATATACCACTAACATCCTTGATTTCTCACATATAAGGCTACATTTCAGTATGTTTTCTTTTTCTTCCATGTTTTTTTATTATTGGAAATATTTGTCTTTTTATCATATTTTGGCAATCTACATTCACTGGTTTTATGACCATAGTTGTTGCATTTTTTAACATTCACTATTGAAGTTTTGCAAAGGATAAAATGAGTTATAGTTTCTCTTCTCTATATTACACTTATTTTTCTTATATCTTTGGACATTTATACGATTGTATTGTCCATAAGGTTTGTAGTGTACTGCCTTATGTCCAAAATTATTGCAAGAGTAACAATATCCAATAAATATATATTTAAGGGGATTCCTTCTGGTGATTGTATTTTTATTGTCATATTTTACTCTAGTAAGGAGTATTGATTTATGTTTATGTGTAACCATTTTCAATGGTATCATCTTTTCCTTATTATCTTCTTTTCTTAACGAGTTTTTCATATCATCTGCGTAACTGATTGGTTTCTTGACAGATCATTGTGATGTAGAAGTTGAGTCTTGGGTGTATCACAAACCAGTATTTTTGTTTGGTGACCTTTGAATACTGAGAATTTCATCCAATGTCTTTGAACTATTTCCAAATTGCGATCCCTTCTTTTCTTTCTCAATTTCACTTTTTAGCATCTTAATCTCAGCTTCTAGTTTCTCAATTGTAAAATGACTTCTTCAATTTTATTAGCTTCCAAGAGCTGTGGCTTCAAATCATTGATTATATGTTCTAACTCTTTTATGGTTTTGGTAACTTCCCTCTCTCTTGATTTAGTAGCTTCTTTAATCTCTAGAATCTCTTCCCTTAGTACCTTGTTTTGTTTTGTTTTTTTCTTAGTTCTTCAATTGCACTAAGGATTTATTCTTCGAAGTTCACTTCTTCTTCATCTTCCGAATGTTTATCATCTTGAGTTTTTATTTCCATAAATAGAAACTCTAGTTCGTCTTCTTCATTTTCTTCTGATGAGATACTGTCTTCTCGGGTAAAGAGCATTTTCTTTTTTTTGTAGAACTTATTTTTATTATTAATTTTGTTTTTCTTCTGATTTTTGAAGGTTCTTTCATCATCAATTTCTTCTTGCTTAGGATAGGGACATTTATTGGAAAAGTGTCCAATTTTGCCACAGTTGAAACATATTAGATGAATCTTTCCTTTGTATTTCCATGTCCCTTTCTTGTGTTTCTTTATGAAGTTGAAAGTTTCCTCATCAGATATATATGATAAATCATCATTGTTCTTTTGCTCATGCCTCATCTTTGTTTTAGATGATTTAAAGGTTGTTTCTCTTTTTGGTGATTTATCATTCCCTATTCTCATTTCATATGCTGTAAAAATTCCATGAAGTTGATCAGTTGTGAGTGTGTCAAGATCAAGCCTATCTTCAATTGTATAAATCTCGACATCATATCTCATAGGTAATGACCTTAGTATGCTCTTCACAATAGGTTTATCTGTAAGTTATTCTCCTCCTGCTATTATTGAATTAACCACTTCATCTACCCTATGAAAGTATTCAACAATGTTCTCTTCTTCTTTCATTTTCAGATTTTCAAACTGAGTTATATAGGTTTGTAGTTTCGATTCCATGACTTTCCTATCTCCTTCATATACAACCTCCAATTTGTCCCAGATTTATTTAGTTGAATTACAATGCATAACCTTCACACATATAGAATATGTCAACCATCCAAGAATTTCATTAACTTCTCTTGAGTTGTCATTGAAAATTTTCTTTCTTGCAACATCTTTGGGTGGAGTAGTTGGTGCAGTGTAACCATATACAATATCTTTCTAGATATCAAAACCAAGGTCCAACATGAATTTTTCATTATTATTTTCCATAGATCATAGCCACCTCCATTGAACAATGGTGCTTTGTTGTTAGACATTCTCTCTTGCTGATCCAAGTTTGGATCTACCTTCCAGTTGTTAGACCGTGTTGAAGGCACCCACTCTAAAATCACATGTTGGAATACTGAGAGGGGGGGTGAATTAATATTACCCTTTTTCAACAATTAGTAGTTACTTTTATATTTTTTTAATTACCACAATAGATCAACAATGGACTTGTTTGTAAAATCAATTATATAAATATAATTAATAGGAATTACAAGGCTTTTATGAAGAATAATGAAGGACACCAATCCTTTTTATAGCACCAACTCTAGGAGACACAAATCCCCTTCTTCAGGGCACCAACCCTAGGAAGCACCAACTCCCTTGTTTTTTAGGGCACCAACCCTAGGAAGCACCAAATCCCTTGTCTTTAGGGCACCAACCCCATGAATCACCAAATCCCTTGTCTTTAGGGTACCAACCCCAAGAAGCACCAACTCCCTTAAATTACACTTACTTAGTAAAGGATATGAATCCTTCTGTGCTCTTCCCTTCCACCCTCACTTCATAAGAATCATCAATTATTCTTCTTGGACTTTGCTTATGTTTTGATCTTCTGATATGGACTACGAAGACACTTTCTTCTCACCATTATTTCTCGTTTATATAATCTTCCAATTGGTGTGAGATATGAATAATTGTGTCCCTTTGTTTGGACCATCACACCTCTTCAATTTAAATTAAAAATAATCTCCATTGTTATTCAAACATTATCGTGAAAGTTTTTTAATTTAGTGAGAGTGATTTTCATAAATCGATCACAGATATGGATCGATTTCATTTTTAACTCAATTCCATGTTTCTGCAAATATTGCAGAAATCGAATTCTGCATAGGCACTTCCTTCATACCATTTACATGTTACCATATTCGCAAAACTATGGGCTTATTAATTAAGCGATGTACCCAACGCCCCATGACTTATGTGTTTGTAACCTATGACCGGGGGTTGGAACCTAGAACTCTGGTACTTTGGCCTTCGAACGATTTCTATCTCATCCAATCTTTCGAAGTTTCAACTTCCTGAAGTGGTTACCTTTCACAAGGGTTGATCTGATGGTTGGTGTGATCCCTGGAACCAAATCTATGGTCTAGATACAATCCTTTATTATCCTTTTACTACTTAATCCAGCAGCTATGACTTAATCAAAGGTTGATATGGATGGCCACTATTTACTTCGGGACTTTGGGACTTCGGAGGTCCAGGTAATTGATGTTCCAATTTCCACCAGAGTTGGTCAGCACCGAAGTGGTCAACATGGGAGTGCTTACATCATATTTCCATTATGTTTTGATGTAACGATCATGTGAGAATCTGAAGGATCTTAGATCAATGGTTAGCATTGATTTCGACCTTCGACGCTTCGGGTAGTTGTTGGTGGTAGATGATGGTTTCCCCTGAAGGACAAACTCCTGCAGTGACATAACTTTTTGACATCACTATTGACTTGGCACTAGCCGAGTGGCTGCCATGTGTCACCTAGATTCATGACTTACGTAACCTAAAGTGCCAATTGGACCTAGACACTTGTCATCATCTAATTGTGCCACTTGTCCTTGCTGACGTGGTCTTGCTAAAGTGGATCTCTTGGTGTAGAACATGTCCTCCTCATGGTCATAGGTTCATATGAATCCTTGATCCAATGACTGTGATCAACTCTTAGATCAATGGTCTAGATTTATTTCCTCCTTCGGGACTTTGGTACTTTGCAATCATTCAACCTTTCGAAGTGCATTTTGCTGAAGTAGATCATATGGTCGATATTCGTTCTTCCATAGATGGGTGATCATGGCTTGTCCAAAGGTTTCAAACAAATCAATGGTCATGACTTGATATGCAGTTGAGTGGACGGTTCTTGTTCACTTCGGGAATTTAGAGCTTTGGGACTCTGACCTTTGCAGACGTCCAACTCTCCCAAAGAAAATTCCATCGGAGTGCGTATTAGCACTTTCTGCTTGATATCTTTTCATAAGTCTAGGAGCTAGGACCATGGGATTAGGCACAAAGGAGCTCCTCTCTTCAGGTATTCAACTATTCGTGACTCTGGGGCTCTGGGCTACACGAACTCTGAGAAGTTCAATCCCTCTGGAGTTTTTACCTATCGAATAAGTCATAATGATGTGGTGACCACTTGCTGTTGGGTTTTTAGTACAACTTGCACTTTTCTTCCACTGCGCTTGTTCTAATAGTCAAGAATTCTCTTGTAGTAGATCAACGATAAGGGATTATTGTAGAGTCCCAACTAGCATGACGTTTAAAATTGTTGTTGATTTTTGCAATAGAAACTTCCCGTTGTTAGTGGAACTGATGCCAACCATATATCTATTGGCAGGTGACGACTGATGGTCGATGTGGATTGCAGAACTGAAACTTGTGTGATCGTTAACTCAACCCTTGCATCCCGCAATTGTTCCCCGTCGTTGATCTTCGCTTACTGATATTCGACGGTCAGGACTTAATAGGATGTTGATCTGACGGTCCTCCTCTTTAACTCCTAGATTTGAAGATCCTGGTTTGTCCCAAAATCTACATCAGTGGACAGGATTACTCCTCGAATCTTTTGTAGTTTTACTATGGGGATTTCAATCTTGATCGCGTTTCTGCAATGCACTTTCCCTTATGAGATTTTTGGTAGATTCCTCTGCATGTTGTTCATAAAAACTCATCATCACATCATAATGACATCGACTGTTGAAATCAATGACAACACATCAATGAAAATATGTTCAACAATAGATACATGATTTACTGATCCAATATGAATAACATACACATGTGCATCTTGTAAATTTTAGCAACAACTATGGATGTGAATAAAGTAGATTCATTGTTGGAAGATGGTCCCATAGTAGATGCACCAATAATAGAGTGTACGATAGTGGCCTCACTCAAACTAATGGTGGTTATAGTGAATGTTTCCAAGAGTGAATTGACTTGTCCATAGATTGAGCGATTACAAATCATGTGGTTAGTTAGAGGGGCATTTGGTGTCAGATTAATAGTGTGATGTACCTTATAGTGCATAGGTACACCTGAAGGTCAAGTGAACATGATAGTGATGATGATGAATGTTACTATCCACTGAGACCAACATGTTTCCATCTTCTCTCACCATCTCATCTATTTATCTATGCTACATATAGGGATATTTTATCTAGAGGCATTAACAATTGTGGTGATTCTCTTTTCTCCTTTCGACCAAGCCACAAAGAGGAAAAATATCACAATCTAAGATATTATCATCTTGCAACAATTAGTAGCGATGAAAGATATTACTATAGCTACGTCTAGCTCTTTTATCATGTAGAGTTGATATATGAGGGTAACAATGACACTATGAGGCCTAGATTGGAAAACAAGATGATGCTTCCACATAAATGTTTTTCCTAATATAACATCAAAACAATTCAAGCAATACCTCATGTTTAAGGGATTGATGTGATATTACATGCAACATTAATGGTTGACACAAAAATATTGATACAATTGTTAGAATGATGATATATGTCTCTAAGAAGAAGTGTTCCTACCACACTCATTCATGAAAATCACATAAAAAAATGAAATTACATTTAATCATAATTCTGAAAACCCTAAGAGAAACAACCTTAATCCTAGGGGTTGACACAGTGAAAGGAAAATGGTTCCCAAGGAGGTTAGTTGTAATGCCAACTTCCCAGGGCCATAACTTTCGCATGCAAACTTTGCTTTTGTGTTCTCTTTGGACCATTAGAATTTTTTTCTTGAGATCTACAAGTTGTAAAAGTTGGCATTGATCATTGAAATCAGTAAAAATGAAGGGGGAGTAACTTGCTAAACTAGAAAGATTCAATATGAATTATGAGATAGAAACAAATTTCAACGACCACCTGTATCATAAGTAAATCCCTGAAAGGGTCCTGTAAATGATGGAAAGCTACTAGATGATGGACAATATAGTCAACAAGATCATTGGATGTCGATAGGATGTGAAAATCAATAGATAGACATGGACACAATATTATTAGGACTTATAACAAGGGTCATTTGAGGGACTCAAAGGAGGGAAAAAGACAAGAAATATGGCAATGGGACAAAGTCTAAAGATAATTTATTGGACAAAATGCAATTGGGTAGAAGACTTAACATGTTAATTAACTAGGGTTAATTAACCAACAATTCCTTTAATGAGCTAGAAATCCTAATGATGTTAGGAAAGTGAAAGACAAATGAGAAACAAAATTTAGCAAACAAGAGATGCATGACAAGAAAACAATTCTGAGATAGGGTAGCAAGCAAGCTTAACTACTATGTAATACAGATAAAAACTAAACTATGAAATATAGACAAATAGGTTAAACAATGAACAATGAATTCAACCATCACACAAGTTATATAATAGCCAAAATTATGACCTTTAGAAATAAACAAGTTCTAACTATCATGTTTAGAACTAGAACATGTAATGAAGTGATGGTGGGGCATTGCCTTGTGGGTTTACATTATGAATTTCTAGGTTTGGAATTTTGGAAACCATTTCTAACAACTGCAATGAGATATTTAAAAAAAAATTGTAAATGAATATAAACCAAAATTTGGCCGCAATAAACATTTATTGCAAAGAATAACAAATGGGATTTATACCACCTACCTTAGAGCTTACTACCCACCAATAATTTCAGAGCTCAATGCCACTTTGTCCAAATAATTTGAAATCTATGAGCTTGTAGAAGTGTAATATCCAAAATAGTGGTTACATTTTGGGCTTAGCAATGAGGAAAAAAACATGGATATGAAGAATGAAGTACACTAGTGGGAAAAAAATATTTTTATTTTATAGCAAAGGAGTTCTTGTTCATTGCTTTTGCATACAACTTTTTAATGAAATAAAAAATGCACACGTATTTTAGTGAAGAAAAATATTAGGTCTCCTTGTTTGACTAAGGTTCTCATAAATTTTGATCATTATGAGCAGTTTGTAATGTTGAGACATTGTTGTTCTCATTAATCTCCATGTGGCCAATGCATTTCATAGTTGCTCCATGTTCACTCTAACAAGGAAAATTGAATCATATCTTTAAAAAACTTTGTTGATGGCATGTTCTCCGCAGTGACACAAGCACAAAAGAAAGAGAAATAGTTATGTTTCCTATTGCCTCTTGCCTTCCTTAATGCTTAGGTAGGGTTCCCAATTTTTTTCTCTCCTCTTCCCCTTGGTCCATGGTCATTGGTTTGTCTTTATTAAATAATTTGAGGCACTCTCTTACTTTATGGGACCGATTTCTGACTCCCTTCACAGTTAGGTTCTAGTTTTGTCATTTGATTGTTGAATTATTTTTGTGAATCACATTTGAGTCTCTAAACTCTCACATACCATCAAAGCATTCATCTACTATAACCATGTCAAATTTTAGTGCATACAAGCAAAAACTAAAAAAAAATCAATGTTGGCCCCATTCATAGGTCACTCTGCGTGGTGTCAAATTAAAGAATAAATTCCACTAATTACAACCTTTTAATGGTGCCATTATGAGTACACATAGCTCAAACAAAATGAGGACAAGATCGAATATATAGATTGGGTGTGTGAGTCATATTTGAGTCTAGAAACCCTCCTATATCGTCAAGGCATGTGAACAGTCTATCTATGTCAAATTTTAGTGCATACAAAAACAATTTGAAAAAATTTCAATGTTGGCCCCATTCATAGGTCATTGTTTCCCATGTCTAGTCCTAGTATAATGTATTTTAGTTGTTTATTTTAAAATTAATTCGAGACACACATTCCTGCATCTAGTACTTCAAGGGAGTGCAATAAAATAGATAAACAAGTACTTGATAAATTACACAAGCTTCATCAATTATGTATTGTCTTTGTTTTTTTCTCTCATCCATGTACTTTTTTGCTCCATAAAGAATATTAGTACGAAATAATTATTTAAATATGAAATGTCATCTAGTGCCTTCTTCTTGCCACCAAACTCATGGGCCAAAGTCCCAATTTTTCAAACAGTTTCGACAAATATTCTAGCAATGACTAACATGTTCATCAAAACTTCGTAGTTGCAATACTATGACAACAATGATAACATTTACAATGATGGTATAAAGATGAATGATTTTCTCTTGGTTTTGAGAATAATTTATTGTCAACTAAAAAGGGCCAACCACGTGAAGGTGGAAGCTCATATGGCCCCTCCCCTCCCCCTCACATCACTCTCAATTCCCCAATACCCAATCTATAAAATAGAAAATAATTGAAAGAAACATAGTAATCATGCATAGAAACTACCAAAACAAAAATTAATTAATGTAAACAAAATTATGTGTTTGTAAATGATAATTTTAGTTTAGCATGTACAATATGGCCACTATTTTCAAGTTTGAAATAATAAACAACATGTAACATAAGATATTAAAAAATGCATAAAACTTAAAAACATGTAACTAACCCACAGAAGTAAATTATTTAAAGAGAATATTTCATACAAATTAAAATATATAGTTACATACCTCATCCAACTCAACATTTGTATCATCCTTCTTATGTATCTTCGTATTCATCCAACTCGACATATGTATCATCATCCAGTTCAGAAATGATGTTGAAAGGATTGACGATATCATCATCATCATCGATGTCATTTTTTAGCATATCTTCATCGACATCATCATCAAGAACTGCATTGTCTCCTACACCTGGTTCATCTTCTCTATATTCTTCATTTGTCGAACCATATTCCTATTCTATCTTTGGTGCATCATCTTCTTCTTCAATATCATATTCTTCCTCTACAATATAATTTATTGTCCTTCCTCTTGGATCATATCTAACAGCAAATGACCAATCCCTCTCACCTAGAACATTTGAGTAAAAGACCTATTCACATTGGCTTGGAAAAACATAAGGATCATGTCCTCTTTCAAACACCACTGTTTTAATCATTAGAAATATGTTGGCATGCTAAATAATAGTTCTTTCCTCATCATGTTCATGCTTTCGTAACCTATATCATTTGATGTAGAACATAGCTAATTTGAAGGAATTAAAGTCACACTCAAGTATATAATCCAAATACCCATAATATCTATTTTTAGATTCTTATGGATTTCTTTCTCTCCTAGAGGAAACATTAGTGACCTGGAATATTGTAGTTATCCCACTATCAGAAGTTTTCGTGGTTTCATCCAATTGTTTGATGTGAAATTTACGGCCATTGCACAACATAGCCTTGTGGCATTTCAACTGCAATATGCCAGACATGTAAAAGATGCATCTTAAATTAATAAACATATTTATATAACTTGGAAAGTATCTGTGTAGTATTCTAGATATAAAATAGTATGAATAAAAAAAAATAGCTAGAAATGGCAGAGAAACAATGATATAACGAGAACAATACCACAATAATACTATAATAATACCAGTATAACACTAGAAAGAGCACTTTGATTACTAAGAGTAATTTTCACTTGCCTCTTCGATGGGGAAACCTCCAACAAAGAAGATCTCTATTACAATAATGTCCAAGACAAAAATTCTCATACCCTCTATTCATATTTATACTAAATCTATCTATCCAAAAGAACAATCTAGAGGAAGATCCTTCTAGAAGTGGACGCTTCTATTAGGTCTTCTTACATTTGACGTATTCCTCCTTATTGCTAGGCCTTAATATTGACCTTTATTACATGGAAATATATTATTCTATCCACTTGAGGGGTTAGGTAGGTTAGGTCCCTAACATGCCCTCCTCCTTAAAATAAATCTTGTCCTCGAGGCTTGAGATGAGGAAATTGTTACAAAATGTTAGCGAGCTCCCAGGTGGAATCTACTGGAGTTATATATTTCCAATGGACTAACACTTCCTTGATGGTATGTTGATGAATATGATGCTCTCGTTGGTCCAAAATTGCTTGTGGTTGCAACCAGATGGATCCTTCTTCATCCAACTCGGGAAGGTTGGTTTGAGTGTGGCACTTAGTTCCAATCACCTTTTTTAAGCAGGAGACATGAAAAATAGAATGGAGCTTAGAATGACTGGGAAAAGCTAACTTATAGGCCACCTATCCAATGCGCTTGATAATTGCATAAGGACCATAAAATTTGGGCGTTAGTTTCTGACAATGTTTGGCCTTGAATGAAGTTTTCTTATATGGTTGTAGTCAAAAAAATATCTGGTCTCCTTCAACAAATTGATGTTTTGAGCGAGCTTGATCGACGTGTTGCTTCATGAGATTCTGAGTCATGACCAAAATATCTTTGAGGGTATGGAGAATAGCCTCGCGAACTATAAGTGTTTGATAAACTGCCTAGACCTTCGATACACTTGGCATGTAGGAGAGAACGAAAGGTGGCTTTTGGCCATAGAATGTTTCAAAATGAGTCATGCGAGTAGTTGTATGGTAATAAGTTTTGTACCACCATTCAAATAATGGTAACCATTGAGCCCATTGATGTTTCCTTTCAGAGGAAAAACACCTCAATTAAGTCTCCAAACACTTGTTGACGAATTCAGTTTGACCATCAATATGGGAATGATAGGTGGTGCTGAGATGCAGTTGGGTGCCCTGTAGTCTAAACAATTCTTTCCAAAAATTCTTGGTGAAAGTGGGATCTCGATCAGAAACAATAGAATGAGGCATGCCATGAATCTTGAATATATGATCCATGAAAATTTGAGCCACAGTGAATGCAATAAATGGGTTTTGAAAAGAACATAAATGAGCATACTTGGAAAGACGATCCACAACCACCATCATGACTGACTTATTTCCTGTTCTAGGTAATCCCACATTAAAATCCATAGAGGTGTCCCTCCAAATAGCGGGTGGAATCGGAAGTGGTTGGAGTTTGTCAGGAGGTTTGATGGTTTCGCCTTTTTTGTATTGACAAACATCACTTTCAAATATAAAAGTGTGAATGTCCTATTTCATACCATCCCAGAAAAAAAGAACATTTGACCCAGTCATATGTTTTGGTAAACCCTAAATTCCCAACTGTGGGAGTAGCATGAAGCTCATAAAGCATCGTGGATTTAAGTTGTGACTGTTTACTTAAATACAAACGGCCTTTGTAGCAAAGCTCATCATTGTGCCAAGAGTACCCTGGGGAAACTTGAGAGTTGGCTTGCAATTGTTGGATCAGATCTGAAATTTTAGGATCATGTAACCATTCTTGGTTCACAGCTTGGAGCCAATCTGGTACAATGAAGGAGAGGGAGAAAAGGGACCCTTCATCTTCATATTTTCGAGAAAGAGCGCCAGCAACCACTTTTTATTTTCCTTTCTTTTAAATGATCTTATAATCATAACCAAAGAGCTTAGTTACCCATTTTTGTTGCTCTGAGGAGGAGGGTCGTTGTTGCAGAAAATATTTGAGGCTTTGATGATATGTCTTAATTTGGAATCATTGCCCGAGGAGATAAGGGCACCAGAGATCTATTGCATGCAATATAGCCAACATTTCCTTTTCATAGATTGATTGGCCCAAATGGCATTCTGACAATTGTTTTTTGGTAAAGGCCAAGGGTCTTCCTTCTTTCATAAGGATTGCTCCAATTCCTCTGCCTGAGGCATCACATTCCAGGATAAAGGTCTTTGTGAAATCAAGAAGGGCCAAGACTAGAGTAGTACACATAGCCGCCTTCAAATCTTGAAAAGCATGATTCGTTGCTAGAGTCCAAGTGAAATAATTATTTTTAAGGAGAGCAGTGAGAGGGGGCATAATCTTCCCATAATTCCAAACAAACTTGCAATAATAACCTGTTAAACCCAAAAAACCACGCAAGCTTCTAATAGTCTTGGGGCGAGGCCAATCCTGCATTGCTTCAATCTTTTTAGGATCCACCCAGACATCATCCTTGCCAAAAATATGACCCAAGTACTCTACTTTTAAGGCGCCAAAGGCACATTTAGAGAGTTTGAGGAAAATTTGGTGCTTAGAGAGTAGATGGAGAATTTTATCCACATGGGAAAGATGGGATTGCCAATTTTTGCTATATATGAGAATATTGTCAAAGAAAACTAAGACAAAAGGACAAAGAAAAGGACATAAGACATGATTCATGAGGATTTGGAAGGTGGAGGGGGCATTACCCAGACCAAAGGGCATGACCAAAAACTCATAGTGACCCTCATGAGTGTGAAAGGTAGTCTTGGGTATGTCATCTTCTTGCATACGTATTTGGTGGTATCCAGAATGCAGATCAAGTTTAGTGAAGTACTGATCACCACTCAACTCATCCAAGAGATCATCAATGAAATGAATGGGAAAATTGTCCTTGATGGTGAGTTTATTGAGGGCACGAAAGTAAGGATACATGTGCCAATTACCTTCTTTCTTAAGTACCATGACCACAGGGGAAGGATAAGGGATGGTACTGGGGTGGATAACACCCACTTGGAGAAATTCCTGCACTATTTTCTCAATTTCATTATTTTGGGAAAAGGGATGATGATAAGTGAGAAAATTGGGAGGAAGGTTGCTAGGAACAAGGGGAATGGAATGGTCATAAAAACCATGAGAAGGAGGAAGTCCCTGAGGGGTGGAAAAAACAAATTGATGTGTGGAAAGGATAGCTTGGAGTTCAGGATGCACAGAGGGTGTCTCAATGACTTGAATAGAATGGAGTTGAGAAATAATACTGGAGTGGCCTTTCTTGAGGAGATTTTCCATGCGATGGGAAGTAATGATCTCGAGAGAACCAGCTGTGAGACCTTGGAATTGATACCTTTGTCTCTCTTGTTGGAATTGCATGGTTAATTCCTTAAAATCCATAATAATGGGACCCAAAGTGTGTAACCATTCAACACCTATCACAATGTCACAACCGCCCATGTCAATGGAAAACATATGAGATTTCAGGTGGTAATGTCCAATTTGAAGACGAACATTTTCAAAACACCCACCACATTTCATGGACCCACCATTGGCTACCATAATTTGAAAATTATTGAGAGCACGAATATAGCAATTAGTTTCCTGGGCAATGCGACGATGAATAAAATTGTGGGTGCTACCACTATCAACAAGGATGATGACCTTCATGTGCTTAATATAGCCAATGAGTTTGAGGGTTTGTGGGGAAGAGAATCCAGTGAGGGCATGAGAGGAAATAAGTGGGTCAACTTCAGGTGGGTAAGCAGGCTCCTGGGTAGCATCGGGAAGGGAGGGCTCATCAACAAGGGGAACTGTCACATCATCTTCAGGAAAATCTTCGAAAATGGCCATAAAAAGTTTTTATTTCTTACACTTGTGCCCCGTAAAATATTTTTCATCACAATTATAGCAAAGACCCTTTAGTTGGAGTTCATCCATTTCATCCCTAGTTAGTTTTTGGACCTTGAGGGGAGTGACAAGGGGGTTAGGATTAGTGGGTTGAGGGTGAGGAACAAAAGAGGGTTTTTTTTTTTCTAGGAGAAAACAACTTGTTGGGCGTCTTTAGAATGTGTAGTAGCATCCAACCAAGTCTGAGGGTGAGCCATGAGAACCTGGAATTATATTTCATCCTTTAGGCCATTGATAAAGCATTCATAGAAGAAAACATCGAACATGCCCTCTCTTCGAAAGGCCAAATGCTCAAAAGCAGTGATAAACTATTCCACTGTGCCTAATTGTTTCAACTTGGTCAAACGACCGAGATAGTGGGTATCAGTATCAAAGCGGACATAGAGCTATGCAACAAACTGGGTCCAGGAAATATACACCTGACCTAAATTTTACTCCATTTCCACTATTTCCATCGTTTAGGATCTAGATAGAGGAAAACATAGCGAAGTTTTTCCAACTCGTCAGCAATACAATGTAGAGAAAAATAATGCTCCATTTGAGTGACCCAACCCGTTGGATTGGAGCAATAAAATTTATTGACCTCTACATGGGGAAGACAGGATTCACGATGAAAGGAGTTAGGTTGAAAATGTAGATTCTAAGAGGAATCAACAGCATCAGGTTGGTCTAATGAGGAAAGATCCATAGGGATGATCCAAGTGGATATCAGGGGCCACCCACCTTTTCCAAATGGCTCAAAACAGTTTTCTGGCCATTTTGGCAATTTACTATTTTTAGCAGGTTTTCACTTCCGGGGGCATTTTGAGGGCCTAAATGAAGTTTTTTCGAGATAGAGGTTCTCAATAATATCCAAAGGCATAATTGAGCCCCCAAAATGAATCTCCTCGACGATACCTTTCCAACGAGCTATCACACGCCTAAAACGGAGATCGTATGCAAAAGTTACGACCCCGGGAAGTTGATGCACCAACTTACCCAAACGGGGCCC
>ML778527.1:218405-233105 GCA_009831015.1 Picea engelmannii
TCTGTACATTTCTTTCATTAATAGAAATTGTGTATTACTGTATATCTCTGTGTTTTTGGTTGCATCTTTGATATATTTCTGTTATATTACTGGATGTATGCAATATCTCTGTCCATTTCTTTATTATATCTCCGCTCTCATTTCGTGCCGAAAATAATCCGGATCAAGGGCGGTTCAACAATTGATTGATGTCAGACTGGAGGGAGGTAAATTGGGTTGTGAATTTGGCTTCCATGGTGTCAAATTTGTGCTCTACTCTTCTAATGTGGGAATTGTTAGAGCCAATCTCAGATGTCATCTATTTGATGGAGTCATGGTCTTGATTGATGGACACTTTGAGTTCTTGGGTGCGAGTGGTGGCCATTTGGAAAGGGGAAGTGTCGGTAAGGAAAAATGGGTGGGTGGGACCAAAAAAAAGGACTTATAAGTGCTAGGTACCATGATGATCAGTGCGAGAAGGGAAATATATTGGAATAGGCAAAAAAATAGGGAAACTGGGAAGAGATTGGGTCCACTGAAATAAAAAGGATTAAAAATGAAGGGTATGGCTACGATCAAGGAGAAAAGGGGAATCCAATGGAATAGGTCCCAAATAAGTGTGCCGACGGGACCACTATACTCTTTTTTATTTATTTTTTATTTTTTTACTCCTATAGAGTTATACTTCAGCATGAATAATACTACAGTGATGAAATGCCCAAATGCTTAACAGGAAGAAAGGTGTAGTAATTTCTCAACTCGAATGTAGAGGACACAGTTGCGCGGCAATAGATCTTGTTTGTTATGGTTTTTTTTGTTTGTTTGTTTTTTCGTCCCAAGGATTAGGGTATTCAAGGTTTCTACAGATAAGGGTTTTCCCTATGTTATAGCTCTTCGATATAACTACAGGGTCCAACAGTAGTACTTTGCCCAATATCTCAGGGAACCAACTAAGGAGGCTAGACCATGCCCTTAGCCGTACTACCTGACTACCCATGTACTAAAGAGTATCTTCCCGAGTGCTTTTCTTGGTGGCACTATAGAAATCAGGAGGTTGATCAGTTTATCTATGGAGGAATTCAAGAGATCTAGGCTAATCCATATATAGGTGTTGTCTGATGCACTACCACTCAAAGGGGTACCAACAGGGGTTACAAGGGTGGCCAACATATGTGTACTTAAGTACCACTTGTATTTCTTGTGTGTATGAATCCCCAACCGTGGTTTTATGCACGTAACGACAAATCTATGTAGATTTAAGACACCATAATATGTCTATACCCTGGAAAAAATTAACCCACAATTTTCTGTCGAGGAAGGTGCTCTAATACCACTTGTAGTATTCCAGATATAAAATAGTATGCAGAACATAAATAATTAGCTAGAAATGGTAGAGAAACAATGATATAACCAAAACAATACCACAATAATACCAGAATAACACCAAAAAGATCACTTTGATTACTGGGAGCAATGTTCATGACTTTCCTTTTCGAGGGGGCAACCTCCAGCAGAGCATAGATCTATTACAATAATATCCAAGACAAAAATTCTCATACCCTCTGTTAGCACAAAGAGCCACACTTAGACTGTTGTAAGTGCAAGCCCAATACCCATCAGAATATAAATGGATTAAAATGGTTTGAGTAGGTGGATCAACAAGATTGGGAAAGAAAGGGAGAGGGTAGCAAAAAGTCTGTAGAGACATTCCATTGGGCATGGAGTCGTAACATCCTACATATCAAAGGAAATTAAACAATATATCAGACAAAAGGGATATATAATGATGAGTAGAATCATAGTGGATATGACAAAAGGAAGAACACCCATTGTACAAAGATCCTTTATGCAACAGATTAAATATTTCTTAAACAGTGAACAATGATTTAATGGGCAAGCTACAACAGATCCTTTGTTGTCCATGAATCCATAAATCAATGGTAGTTGTGATCCTAAAAACTTGAAATATATTCAAGCAAGAAGATAAAAGAAAATGCAAAAACAAAGAAGACAATCTGATAATAGCTCTTGTGAATATTTAATGACAGAAAATGTTATTACAAACAGCCCCTCAGGCTTACAAATGAGCAACTAAAACTACTCCTCCAACTCTCTCCTCTCTTCGCTCATGAATTTAACCATTTCTTATCAAAATCCACTTTCATATATAGTAAATGATCTATATCTACCCTAAGGAGGTCAAAACCAAGGAGCTACAAAGGATCCTGCTCCATTTAGGAGTCTTGTTACAAAAAGTCCAACAAAAACCTAACAAATTCCTATTTTTTGGGATCTTGTCCATTGTGATAAATCCCTATTGAAACAGATCATGCTGCTTGATATGGAGATGGAACACATTTCCCTCGTGTCCAAATAACTCCTAGGAGACCATTCGAACCTTCCCTAATAGCTGGCATCCTTCCCTGACAGTTGGAAGCCTTCCCATAGCTCGAATTTGTCAGACTGTTAGAGTTCGCAACGCCTTTGACAACATGCACTGCGAACATTCCTGTAGTTGATGTTTTTATCTTTTCTCCAAAAATACAAACTGGGTCAGGTTGAGTTTTTTTCAATGAGTCAAAAACATCATGTTCTTCCCCCACACCAAATTTCAGAGGAACCCAGATGGGAATTCAAAAGTTATGAGAAAAACAGTGCTTTGTTGTGTGCTAATTGCTTACAAAATGTCATAATTACTAGTTCACGGCGTCGGCGCTACAAAATTTCCTGTAGCAGCTTGTTTCACTTGCAAAAATATTCCAATCTTTCAAAACTTGTACCTGAAGTAGGATAGACCTTACACAATATTTTTCAAGCTTATTTCAACCTGAAGTAACCTTGAAGAAACATAAAAAAAATGTTATGTAAAATATATAGTAAAACAGGGTAGAATTTTGACTCTTGAACATTTCATGTGCTACCATTGGCTCCACAGGGGATGGCATTCTCCCTATGAGCTTCCAAGAACCTGCAGACCTAGTTCCTTATCCAATTTGATCCTTGTATATTGTATTCCTGAAAGGACCCCTGCTCCTTATTGAAAAATGAAAAAATTGTCATAAGCTGCAAACTGAACTCATACTGTAGACAAACTCAAACTGGAAATCACATGCTCATGGAGTGAGATTATTCATGTACATAAACCTACACTAATCTACCTAGCTTAGTTGCCTCATTAAGTAATATGATATGTCCAATACAACCAGTCAAATAACTGTTTGGAATGTGAGACTTGTGTCTAGTCTTGAGATATTAAAATGGACAATGATATAATAAAATATGACTGAGAATATAGTTGAAAGCGATATCCATAGTGCAGAAGTGATACACAATTTGAGCTAACAAGAATATCCATGTATGCTACCATCGGATCATAAAAACCATGAGAGAATACCTCAATAAAGACTTTCTTTACCGGTCCTATTTTAATATTGGATTGCCTCTGCATATTTTCTGCTTCATGATTGTTGCCAATTTTAATTATCTACAAAACTAAAGCATATTGGAGGCTGATTTCAGTGTTTTCAAATGGAGCTTCTACCAGATTAAGAACCTCCCCACATTGATCATAGTAAAGAAAACTTTCAGCAAGAAGCATGTCATGGATATGCTCATCTGCTTCAACTTTAGTCTCTTGAGAAAGCATGTCATTTTGAAAACCATGTCAAACATGTTAAAGATATTGAGGAATAATTTCTTCAACAATTTCTTGATTGCAAACACTCTGATTGGCAGATCTTCTATATAACATTTCAAATTCCATACAACATCCTTCATATAGGAGAGCATCACAATAACCTTGTTTGCAATAATTATTGGATGTAATATGAAAAGATTTCAACAACTGAATGCTAGCATTGGGTAGGGATTGACAGCATTCACGAGCATGTTCTTCTAAAGAAAATTTGAACATCTTGATTAAGACATCCCCGTGCACAAAATCATGTTCAAGCATGCATTTATGAAAATTTAATAAGTGCTCACCAGGATGATCATACTTGATTCCTATGAATCTAGGAAGATAGTCATCCCATTTAGTTATAGTAGGCACTGGATGTGGAAAACCAACTATGTTTGAGAAATCACAAAATGCATACTAGCTATGAGCAAGTATCTTGTCCATTTCAAACTAGTGAAGTCGCAAATATATTCATCTATGATGAAGTTGGATTCACCGGGTAGAAGATTGCAGTCAAGCTTATGTCCTGCTCTTGTCTACCATCAAGAGCTAGCTTTGATTGTTGTCATTCTCCTAGGGAATATTTATTCACTTTCGTCCCCGACAACGGTGCCCAAAATGTTAGCACAAAGAGTCACACTTAGATTGTTGTAAGTGCAAGCCCAATACCCATCAAAATATAAATGGATTAAAATGGTTTGAGTAGGTGGATCAAAAATATTGGGAAAGAAAGGGAGATGGTAGAAAAAATTTTGCAGAGGCATTACATTGGGCATGGAGTCATAGCATCCTACATATCAAAGGAAATCAAACTATATATCAAACAAAAGGGATATATAATAATGAGTAGAATCATAGTGAATATGACAAAAGGAAGAACGCCCATTGTACAGAGATCGTTTTTGCAACAAATTAAAGATTGCTTAAACAATGAACACTGATTTAATGGGAAAGCTACAACAGATCCTTTGTTATTCATGAATCCATCAATCGATGGAAACTATGATCCTCAAAACCTGCAATATATTCAAGCAAGAAGATAACAAAGAAATGGAATAACAAAGAAGACAATATGATAACACCTCTCATGAATCTTTAATGGCATAAAATTTCATTACAAATAGGCCCTCGGGCTTACAAATGAACAACTAAAATTGCTCCTCCAACTCTCTCCTCTCTTGGCTCATGAATCCAACCATTATTTTTTTATCAAAATCCACTTTCATATATAGTGAATGATTTATATCTACCCTAAGGAGTTTGAAACCAAGTAGATATATAGGATCCTACTCCATTTAGGAGTCTTGTTACAAAATATTCCAACAAAAACCTAACAAAATCCTATTTTTTGGGATCTTGTCCATTGTGATAAATTCCTATTGAAACAGGTCATGTTGCTTGATCTAGAGATGGAACACATGTCCCTCGTGTCCAAATAACTCCTAGGAGACCATTCAAACCTTCCCTGATAGTTGGCAGCTTTCCCATAGCTCAAATTTGTCAGATCGTTAGAGTTCGCAACGCCTTTGACAGCATGCGCTGCGAACTTTCCTGTAGGTGGCGTTTTTATCTTTTCTCCAAAAAATACGAACTGGTTCAAGCTGATTTTTTTTCAGTGACTCAAAAACATCATTTTCTTCTTCCACACCAAATTTCAGAGGAACCCATATGGGAATTCAAAAGTTATGAGAAAACAGTCCTTTGTTGTGTGCTAATTGCTTACAAACTGTCATAATTACCAGTTCACAGTGCCGACGCTGCAAACTTTCCTGTAGCAGCTTGTTTCACTTGCAAAAATATTCCAACCTTTCAAAACTTTTACATGAAGTAGGATAGACCTTCCACAAGATGTTTCAAGCTTATTTCAACCTGAAGTAACCTTGAAGAAACATAAAAAAATGTTATGTAAAATATATAGTAAAACAAGGTAGAATTTTGACTCTTGAACATTTCATGTGCTAACACCCTCTATTCCTATTTATACTAAATCTATCTATCCAAAAGAACAATCTAGAGGAAGATCCTTCTAGAAGGGGATGCTTCTATTAGGTCTTCTTACATTTGACTTATTTCTCCTTATTTCTAGGCCTTATTAATATTGACCTTTATTACATGGAAATATATTATTCTACCCACTTGAGGGGTTAGGTAGTTTAGGTCCCTAACAATCTGAAAAAAAAACACACCTTCAGTCACATCAATATAATATAAAATAACTGAATAAAATGGGTGAATTTGTTTTCCTGTCCATCTTTCAAACCATATGCTAAATCAATTTCCCTCTACGTAACATTGACATCTCCATTACGACGAGCTTCTCTAACCAATTCATATAGTTGTTTCCATGATAACCTACCACCATGATGTTGTTTACATCTTTCAATACATACCTTCATCCAATCAAGATTGTTTGCAATGTATAAATGTAGTGCATCCCAATCTTGAGCAATTAAATAAAAAAACCATAATTCACCAATATTGAATATTAGTTATAACCATGGTAAATATTAATAATTGATGAAAGAATAAATATTAAATGAGTATGATCATATACACAAATGAAAATTTATATGTATTATAAATCTCCACAATTTAATTACCTCTCACTTTCTTCATTATACCTTTCCCCAACAGGTGCTTCCCTTCAAATGTTTTGATAGAGTTCACATACCAAATGCGATCCACTTCATCCATAGTTGGCGCTGCTAATTTAGGAAGATACTGACTAATATACACCATGGATTTATATACCATATATCCCTCCACCATATAACCCTTAGGGTGTTCTCTTTGTCTAACCAAAGCCTTCAATTTCTTCTCCACCATCTACATTGACCTTGTGTGTATAGGTCCACACATTTCAATATCCTCAACTTGGTGTATGAGGTAGTGTTCTTGTGTGTTGAAAAATGTTGGAGATAGATGCTTTTTCATTTCACACATTGGTCGAGGAATTTCTCTCTTCCAATACTTTATATCATCTTGATGGATTTCTTTTAATGACAACCATCTACAGATCATGACACAAGAAAATAACATGTTTCAACAAAATATAATATATATTACATTCAAGTAAAACATATGTCATTAATTACAACAACAAATTGAAAAAACATTTTGCATATAAATCATAACTACTTACCTCATGTATTTTCCAAGATCATATACAATTTGTTTGACGTTGTTGTCAAAGTCATTTGGGAGAGATAGAGGTAGAACATATTGTAACAATAAAAATGAATTGTTATTTGTTTCCAAAAGAGATAAAAAAAAATCTTAAAAGATGTATATGACCAATATATAAATATGTATACCAAAATTATTACCTTAATGAATATATTCCAATCATATGTTTTTACCCCACCAAATTCACCTTTCTTCATTAAGATATTATTTATGTTTGAAGAAAAACCGGTGGGAAATTTAATTCTTTGAATGACCTCTTTTACATCATTGCTTTGTTGCTATGATAATAACCATGAAAGGTTATTTCGGTCTCCATCGCTATTTGATCGGATCACACTTTGCATTGCATGATTGGCTTCCTAAACGCCAGTACAAATTTTGACAATATTTTCTTTATCCCTCCTACCATATATGATTCACCATAACATTTCTATCACATTCTTCCCGTTATGCATTGTATCAAACAAATGTGCTATTTTTAGCTCCTCATAGTAGGGAAACCCCATGAATTGAGTGGGATAACATTTCATTTCTCATGGAAGCCCATTATTACTACCTTCATGATGGCAGCCTTGATGAAGCATAAAATAAATCACAACAATAATTATCAAATACGGTAAAATAAATTCAATAATTAAAATAAAAATTCAAAATATTACATATATGATACATAAAGAAATTGTGTATCTTGACAATTTCGGTTATATTCCAACCTCCATAGGTGAGGTGTAATTCTTCGTGGTTTTAATCTGGTCTCTTATTTCCCATTGAAAATATGTTTTTCAGTAGTATGATACTTATGGTTCTTAGAGAGGAAGTTCCTATACTCATCAAACACCATCTTTCCTAAAAATTATGAATGACAATACTTCATCTTAGGACCACAAACTGCACATGCAAATTTACCCTTTGTTTGAAGACTTGCAACAGATGGATTAATGTCAATTATATGATGGGATTATTTAAAAATCATGCATGATATATTTAAATAATTATATAGTATTAAAGTGCAATAGAATATTGCATACCACAAAAATGTGTTAGTCTCGAGGCATCATGAATTGTTCATACAATTATTCCACAAAATTGAAATTTTTTCTCTCCGACTGGTTTACAAATGCCATACATAGTGATGTCAACCCATAACTTTAGTAGTTCATCAATAAGATGCTCGATATATGCATTCGTATCTTTAAATTTGTACTTACCTAATTGTTTGAAATTACACATAATTACTACCATGATATGTATATATAAGTAAATAAAAAAATAAAATATATTATGCAAAAAACAAAACAAATGAAAATGTTACATTCGAAAAATTAATGTAAAAAATAGTTGGAACAATCATTGTCAACATTATGTGCTCCCTGTTTATTGACATCCAAGGAGGAATGTTATTATTGATAACAAAAATAGACCACACTAAGTAAATAGACCTAAGCTCTCTGAATCAATTAACACTGTCAATTGCCAATGAAAGCTTAACATTATGAGGCTCATCTTTAAATTCTGCTCGTTTTTCCTCAATTTCCCTAAATGCATAACCATCTGTAGGAATTCAAAGAACATCATATCCACTTATGTCTAGTGCATGCTAATCCATAAAATGTGTTATGATTTCGCACCTGAACAATTGTTTCAAATGTGGAATTATGGGAATATGACGAAGAACCTTTTGAGGCACCCTTTTTGTATCAATGAATGAAATTAGCCATGGAGGGTTTTCTATTAGGACTAGACATTGAGCTAGACTTGTCAATCAAAAAAATCACATGATGTGGTGTGTTCTTGGAATGGTCACAAAAAAATGACCATATGCAGTTATGTGGCTGGTAGAGGATGCCATCGAGGTAGTTATTTTCACTATAACATGGCATAATTCCTCTATGCAGTAAGACCTTGAGGAAAAACCACCAATTTCGTTCTACTCCTCAAACCCGCAAAGATTATTACATATAGAAAAATATTTTTTTATCATCATTAGTACAAGGATATTCAAACTTCATTTGCTTCTAGTAAGTCGCATGGGTAAGTTCATATTTTGGCACTTCCTCATCAAGGCCATATTTTCTTGTCTCATGGAAAGCGCCATCATAGATACAACTTGTGCAATTATCATACAAAGGGTATTGAATCAAATGGATATGACCCCAATGTTGTGTTTACATGGTATGTTACACCATGCCACACCAAATTCCTCCAAGTATATTTCCTACCCTGGATATCAAATTCTTTTGCTCTTCTACAAAAATGGTGTTCCTCATGTTCACATGAACCATATAATGTAAACATGAATTATTGATGGATCTTGATAAGAATACCCACAAGCTTGATGTCTCACCTTAAAATATCACACAACATCTAGATTTAGTGTCTGGAGATGCACACCATCATGGTATCTTTCAAAAGGTGGAACGACAATGAAACAATCCTTCCACATGCCATTTTATTTAGAGACATGTTCACACTCAAATGAACCTCATATTCCATAAAATGAGCATGTTTGTCACACAAGTTTAGTGAAAACCTCATAAATTCCATCTGCTTCACATTTCTTGTGACACACATGCTCATTACCATAGATATTTTCATCACTTATCAATTCATGGAAGTGATATTTGTAACTACAACTTCTAGGATACCCCCTTGTGATGCATTTTTAGGATAATATATTTCATGACAAGAATGTTTTCCATGATCCCTAAGTTCAATTTGTATCACATAAGAATTTTTGTATCTTGGAAGAGAACACTCCATATTACACATATGTTGAGGTGAATTACACTTATGAAGACCTTCATGTCCAACCTTCAAGCAACAATATTTGTTGCAATTGGATGATTTGTCAAATAAAGAACATTTTTACATACATGCATTATTTTTCATTTTGCAATTATGACCTTCCAATATCTGACATTCCTCCACTTCATCTCCTTGATGTGATTCAAGAGAGAAATACATTAACTTCTCATAAAAAATGTGGTTACCAATACAATATTTATCAAGGGAGTGGCCTTTCTCTGGAATACATCACCAAAAATATATAAAATAGTTACAACCGCAAACAAATATTCCATGCTTCAATTTCGCAAGGGATAAAAATGCCTCTAATTGCACATTTTGGACATAATTATTCACAGAAGAATCTACAATGTTGCAGTGAAGCCACTTCAACATGATCACGTCATCTACCTGAAAATGCCACTAAGAAGTCCTGAAATTTAGAGTGCAAAAAATCACTATTTTTACCTATTATTTCCATTGCAGTGAAGCCACTTCAACACGATCACGTCATCTACCTAAAAATTCCACTAAGAAGTCCTGAAATTTAGAGTGAAAAAAATCACTATTTTTACCTATTATTTCCAAGACATTTGTAGAATTGATCTGAGATAACATGCAATTCTATCATTTGATGTAGATTGATGATCTAGAGTTGCAAGCACCAGGCTAGTGTCATGTAAATCAAGGAAATCGAGGAAGATATTCCCAAGTTATATTGGTGCATATCCCACTTATTCATGAGAGTCACAACTAATAAAAACCTTGTTGACACTTGGCATAGAAAGGCACCCTACCTTAACAACACAAACCAAGTTCATGAGAAGGATATCCACCTTCATAGCAACACATTTAAAATATACAAGTTTACAATCCTTTACTACTATCTAGGGGGAAAAAAGCTTCAAATCCCTCAAAAAGGCACAACCACTCTTATAATTATGTCCCAACTCTTCTTATATAGTCAAATCAATATCATATAATATTTCTTGATTATATTCCCATTTAGTGGATGGAGGCATTGTATAAAGTTCAACCATTCCTCTATACATTTTCATCAAAAGGTTTTCACGAGATATTTTACAAATTTGTACAAGTTTACACATAATTCATCTTTTAAATCCTCCACATTAGAGACAGCAACATCCTTGATAGCTATGTAGAATAAATTCTAAAGGATAGAACAACCTTTCATCATTCTTCACCAAGTTCACCCCACTCTAGAAACATTGAAAGATATCTTTTGTTTCTTTGTCAAGATGAAAATATTGATTAAGAATCCAAGTGTCACAATTGTTAATGAATCTTTGATCATCTACATTAATATAAAGGAAAAGGTGAAGAAATCGAAATACAAGAAATTCAAACCAATCATGACCTAACTAATAAGTCAATCCTCAAAACAAACATTCTTGTTGAATATTGTCAAATTACTCAAGGCATCATTTACGACTAAGGGTAACATATCTTCTTTCTTTTTAATCTCAAAACTCCTTAATACCTTGAAGTGCATCAAAACATAAAGGAACTTTGAATCCATCTGAACTATTATCCACACTGCAATGCATCTTCCCATGGTACATCAATAAGGGAGCCATATAGAGGGTTTAGTAAGTATGACTCACCACTAATGTTTTTTCCCATTTATGAGACTACCTTGATTTTATCATCCCACTAACTCAAGATTGCATCATATAAGCAAAAACACAACACATTTTCTAGTGATATGTTATATGCATAAGTGAGGTGTGGAGGTATTTGAAGCCCATCAAGCAAGGGTTGTAGTCCATTGTTCTCAACATGAGTTATTTGAATGGGTATGATACATATTAGTTGATGGAAATAGTTTCCAAAAGACCTTTTTTGATAGAGAGATAATGATACATCTGTACTATTTGAGTCCGAGCTCTCATACTTTTGAACTTGGAACTAAATCTTAATATTTGAAAAAAAAATCCTTTTTCTTTCTCTAATATCTCAATAAGAATCTTCAAGTATTATTTACAGTTTATTTTCTCAACGTATTCTCCATGAGTATCTCTTAACTTTATCAAAACATGGAAGTTAAGATCCCTGATACTATCCTCTATAGAGTGCGAGGTTCACTGCAAACTTATCAAAGATGTGTTAGATGTATTCTAATATAGAACAAGTATTCTAAGAGTCCCAATCCATGGCATGCTTGCAATCTCTTTCTAAATTTAACTTTTGGTTCGCTAATTATTGAAACTCCAAAACTTTTGTGGATGAAACTAGATTCAATATATTCAAAGAAAAATATGCTAGGAACAACATTGGAGTATACTACATGGTGAATCTAGAAGATGTAATATACAAGGTTCCAATGTAAAAATAATGGGCATATTCCACATTGTATCCAAGAAATTGCTCTTAAAGAAAAACATGTCATCACCTAACATGTAAAACTTGAACTTAAATTCCAATGCAACCTTACTTTCTTGAGAAAAATATGATACACATCCTTCTTTATGATCTGAAAACTCTGCAAATTGTTGAAAAACAAAGAGAAAGGAACCATCCCTTGAAATTCAAGCAATTTAGAAAAAATCTAGGCACAACATTGGAGTATACAACAAGGTGAATTTGACAACCATGATATACAAGCTTCCTCTGTAAATAATGGGCACCTTCGACATTTGTATCCAAGAAAATATTCTTCAAGAAAGACATGGCATCACATAACATGTAAAATTTGAGCTCAAATTATGATGCAACCTTGCTTTCTTTAGAAAAAGATAAAACACATTCTTTTTTGTGATACGAAAACTCCACAAATTGTTAAAAAACAAAGAGAAAATAAAGATCTCTTGAAATGCAAGTAATTAATAAGTTCAATGAGAGAATGGCATGCCTAGGATTCATCCATAGATGATTTTAGGGGTTAAATTTCGCAAATGAACTAATTTTCCATGGTTTTTCCAAAAAAAAGATTTGTCAATTTCGATTTTTTTCTAAAAGTGATTCGCTCAAATTCCATAGAATAAAATTATCTTACCTTAAAAATCACCAAAATTTTATAAAACTATATAAAATCCATAGAAATTTGAATATTTTTACAAAACAATCGCCAAACATTTTTCATTTTGCATATTAAAGACTAGTAAGATTAGCCCATGTTTCTGCATTTTAATATAAATTTCCAGCCTTAAAATCATCCTTGGATTCATCCATGGTTGATGAAGTAATTTTACCACCTTGACCATGTTTGTGTCATCAAGTAAAAACAATTCAACTTTCTTCGGAACACACTGCTCCCATTTTATATTTGTGCTCCTAGAAAACAATTCGAGCATGATTTAAATGTCTATCCCATTAATATTCTAAAATGAGTTATCAAACCTAAATATTAGAACCTTGGATACCTAAGAATCATATAAAGCTAGGAATTTGGTACATTCATCAAAGGCTACCGAATAAAAACCCCTTTTAATGTGTGAATATGATTGTTCACATGTAGAAGTAGTCCTATCTCTGGGGACATATAAAAGTTCAACATATTAATTACTTTTTCATGGAAAAAAGAAGCCAACAAATCACTAGAATATTAGAAATGCAACAATTTTCAAATTTGGTATCTCGGGAAGGGGTCCAAGGGGGGAATTATTCATGGGTATTAATCCAACCCACATTCTTGGAATTACTACCATTGTGTATAAACCTTGTATTTTTTGTTGAGTGTTCCCAAATCCAATCATTAAACTCATGTAAGAGGATGGGTGTGAGAAGTCACATCCCATAGTTATTGGAGAGCATGGGTTGAAGTACAATCATCTTTGGGCAGAGTGAGTAGTCAAATTGCTTGAGGAAAAGGAAATTTGTATGGTCAAAGAAGATTGTTTTTACTTGTAATTTTTAAGAAACAAGAGGAGAGTTGAGTGCCAAGAAGAGCATGACCCATGTTGTGCTTGAAGGAAACCATGGTTTGGATGTGTTTATGCTGAGAAAGAGGCATGTGTGCCTATAAATATGGATGTAAGCATGTAGAGTATTTATCTATTGAGAAAATGACTCAAGAGCCTTGTGAAGGTTGTTGTGAGAACTTCGGGAGTAGTTGGGAGATTCCTGGTCAACTAGGTGAATTAGATCACTATAGGGAAGTGGGGAGGCCCGAGGGGCTGTGTGAAGTGAAGGGGGATCCCATTCCTTGGGTTGTGCAAGTTGTGGGGAATAAAGTGGAACTTGGGTTTTGGGGTTGTTGTGTGTGAAGTGTGGACAACCAGGAGGGTCAAATCTCCCTGTGGACTCATCGCCTCGTCTTGGGGGTGGTCTGTTGTTGAGAGGAAATGAACATAAATGCCTATGGTTGTGAGGTTCATCCTTCGAACACAACTAGTTGATTAAATATTAACATATAAGTTTTCTAGTGTTTTTATGATGATATTTTGTTGTGTAAATGTTTTATATGAATGTTGTGTGTTGTTGTTTTGATTGAAAAATTGCATTCATGGTTTTATTTATGTTGTAGATCCATTTAGAATTATGGTATCATAAATGGTTAAATCTTTGTGTGATTTTGTAGCTCGTAAGCTATATGAAATTAATTAGAAGAAAATATTAAAATTTTAATGTATTTTCCACTCTGAATGTTCCTCAGTTGGAATGGGGTACATCATAGAATGGTAACAGATATTTTGGTTGTAACATCGGGATTGTATGGGCCAAGATCAACGTGAATTTGTAAAATTCGATGTTACATATTTTGATGTGTGTTAATTTTGGCGAAAATTGGTGAAAAAACAAAGAAAAACCCCCCAAATTCATGAGTAGTTCGAGTTTTAAATTCCTCAGAACTATCTAAGAGGTTTAATGGCATCAATCGATAAGATTATAGATTTAAATTCAACCTAGAAGGTCAAAAATTCACATTTTAATGGAAACCAAAGCAGCTGGGAAAGTGTTGAGACCCCAACAACCCCCTTTTACTTTTTCTTTTACAAGTTAAAGGAAAGCCCCCCCTGTTGGTTGTGGAGCCTGATTATATTCCTGATTCAAAGGTTTGTTTTAGACGTGTTTGGACCCCATTCCCTAATGGGAGGGGGGGGGGGGGGGTT
>ML778527.1:233155-255141 GCA_009831015.1 Picea engelmannii
TAGAATTTATTTTAGGGTCTTTTTCCCTAGAAGGAAACCCTCTTTTATGAGGGAACTATATTGCGGCTATGTATTATCGCAAATATTGTACTCTGAGAGAGGATATTGTGAGAGAAAGAAGAAGAAGTTACAACGAGTGTGTTGTAGGTTGTATCCCTTCATTTGTTGGATAATAATAAAGGAAGGACCTGACAATTTATTTGGTGGACGTAGCCCGCATAGGGTGAACCACGTATATATGTGTCTCTATTGTACTATGTATCTTCTTTGTTTTATTTCCACATTTGTTTTATTTTATTTCTTCGCAATCCTATTTTTCTAACAACTAGTATCAGAGCGAAAGGTGACTTGCAAGAAAAGAGGGTTCCTGGTTCTAGTGGGAGCAATGGTGGAAGATGGAAAGTTTAGGGTTAAGAAATTTAATGGCCAAAACTACTAGTTATGGAAGATGCAGATGAAATATTATTTATATCAAAAGGATCTATTCCTACCATTGGGCAGAATAGCAAAGAAGCTGATGGCCATGAAGGACGAAGAATGGGAGGTTTTTTATAGAAAGGCACTAGGAACGATATGGTTGATCCTGGCAGCGTCAATGGATTTCAATATTTCAAAAGAAAAGAAAACAAAGGAACTGATGGACGCATTGGCTAAACTATATGAAAAAACCTCGGTATCCAATAAGGTATTTCTAATGAAGCGATTATTTAATATGAAGATGTCAGAAGGTGGGTGATGGGTGTTCTATATGCACTAAAAAACACTAAAAAACCTCAATTAAATTGTCAACCCGAGGTAAGTAAACTTAGAGTTGTAGCACTATATGTGCCAAGGAAAAAAGTCTAGAGGTAGTATAGTCTTACTAAAAAAATGGGTTATTGAAGGGATAATCTATTCAATCAAAGACTATTAATGATCAAACCCTACTTAAGAAACTTAAACTATTTACCTTAAGTAAATTTTGAACAAAGGATCGATGGATATTTCTAAGACAGAAAATGAAAAGCCTACTTAAAGCAAATTAACTCAATCATGGCAATAAGAAAAAGCAAACTATCTAATCTACCTAATAAGCAATAAAAACAACAAACTACTTTAATTAACCTACTCAAATTCAATAAGCAAATATCATATTAAAGCAAGTAAATAGACAAGCAACTACCCTATCAAAGTAAGTAAACAAGCAAGCAACTACCCTATTAAAGCAAGTAAACAAGCAAGCAAACAACTAACTAACCTATATTGATAACTTCTACAACAAGTAAACTAATCAAAAGTACTCAATCAGCAACTAATCAAACTAATAAATAAGTGAACTCTATTCTTAAATTAAACTTCACAATTACTTCTAATTTATAAAAGGAAATCTTAATCTACTAAATTCAAAGCATCATAACAATACAAGTTAATCAACAACTACTCTTTTAATCTACAATAAGAAACTATTCTTTAATCTATCAAAGCATGAGAACTATTATCTAATCTATAAAAGCAAGAAAACTCAAATATAGTGTTGATGGTTATGTCTCCGATGTCTTATGATATCATGATGGCACTTAACAATTAACGATAACTCGAGAGGGATAAACTCAATATTGACTTCGATAGCAAAGTGAAAAGTGTGAATTAGACAATCCAATAAGAACTTAGCCATTATAGAAGCAACATCAATTATCATGCATATCCATGTGATTCTTCAATTTATGCACTAATCATCAACAATATAAAAACACTATTCTACGTAATTGAATTGCATTCTATGCTAATTAAGAAAATTCATACTACTTAGATTCATAACTGAAAACTAAACTCAATAATCAAATTTTGAATTAAAATTGCAATCTAGATCTAGAAAAGGAAATTGCATGAAATAAATTAAACTAATTCTATTTTAACAAATTAAATTGCAAATGGAAAATACTCATAAAGACATAACTTMAAGCATATGACAAGAAATTAAATGAGAAAACTAAATGAAAATTAGATAAGAAAAACTAAGTACAATTAGATAGACCAACTAGAATTGAAAACTAAAACTAACAACGATCCATCCACCAAAACTTGCCAAAGAAACCATAAACTAACTACTATGTTTTAACTCTGTTTTTAAACTCTATTTCAGCATATGGAAAATCTAGCTATCATCTAATTATACACAGGGTTAGTAGCTAAGAACTTGCAAGTTCATTTCCTATCAACTAACAGATCATTGCATATTAACACTAGCCTCCATAATAACCTGCAAAACTGAACTAAGCTAATTAAATTATGAACAGCAATTTATATAGTAAATAAACACAATAAAAACTCATATACATGAAATAAACAAAATTACTATTAAACTACTCAAATTCACAAGCAAAGTAACTAAATATTCACCCAGACTGTTGGTGGGGCCCCCAGTAGGTCGTGGCTACTCCTCAACGATAAATCATGAGCTCAAGCAACACGAATTCAACATTAAAATGAAAAACACAATTTTACACAGTTTTAGCAAAATATGTCTGAAAATGGAAAAACAGAGCTGACCTATCTTTTTCTCTCTTCTAACTATTTATCTAACCACTGGGGTGGTATTTATAGATTTACAAGTTGAGAGGTCGACCACTGGGAGGGTCGACCTCCTCTAAAAACAGCAAATCGCATTCAATGTGTCTTAACCGTTGGTGGCTTCTAGAAACAAGGCGAGCTAATAAACGCCCATCATAACAACCCAATCTGAGTTGTTAGAAGCTCAGTAGCTAGAGGCCACGAGCACGAAGAAAACTCATGTCTCTGATCCGCCCATCGTTGGCCGCCAATATGATAACCACCAAATCGCCCATGGTTTTAGTGCAGGACGGAGTGTCGGATGGAGTACCGGACTGAGTGTCGAATGGAGTATCGGACGGAGTGCCGGATGCAAAAACGAGCTGCGATTTTTCCCTGTGACACACAAAACGTGAATTAGTTTCCTAAAATTATTAAAACATGATGAATTATACTCAAAATCATCGTAAAACATGAATCATGCATACCTAGTATGAATCATGGAGATTTAACATAAAAACTCTTCAAAACTCTTCAAAACAGGAAAATACATATACACATTTGGTCAAAAAGGATCTAATTAGCATCATTAAATTAACCATATCGTGGGCCCAACATTACCCCCACACCTAAGATTTTGCAGGTCCCACTGCAAACAAAAAGGAATTGCCCCTCATGACTAAGCTTGTTGAGGAGGATCATCTTTAGAAGCTTCTCCTTCTTGTCGTGAATATTTTGTCTTATGCCTCTTGTGTTGCTTCAATTGTGCCCTGAGGTTGTGGTTGGATTTGGTCATCTCGTCAACCAACCTTTGAAGGGAATTCACCTTTTCTTGGAGGATTGCATTATCATGGTGAAGATGTGTGTCCATAGTCTTCCTATCTTCCAATTGTTGCAGCAGCTGAAAATTCTCTTGTTGTAATTTCTCCATGGCTGGAGCAGGATCAGATATCTCGTAGGAGGGCTTAGATCCCTTGAAATATGTATAAATTCTATCGGTCTTAAGATCTGGGGTAGGCATCTGTGAGGTAGGAGTAATAGGGGGCTGATGAGGAGAAGTAGGTTCATATTTTGTCTTTCTTTGAGGCTTCAATTCATCTGTGAACACTTCCCTAAGTATTTTTTGAGGACTCTCGAGATTGGAGGACACTTGGATAGGGTCCGAAGTAGTTAGGGTTTTTTCATAAGGTTTTCCTCTTGTGCTCTAGGTACTCTTTCGAAAGGGTCCTCTATTAAATCGATTATCTCCTCTCCTATTTGTGGGGACTGTAGGAAAGTCTTGTTGAATTACTTCTTGGATATTTTTGGGTGTAGGATCAAGAGCTATTGAAGGCATCGGGGGCTTAACAATAGGCTTCTTGGTCTTTTTGCCCGATCAGGATGTGGGGATATCAACAAGATTCTTGGATTTTTGTTCCAGTAAATAAATGGCTTGTGTAGGAGGGTTTGGAGCTTTTAGAGAGTGGGGTTTGGATGGAGAAATAGTCCTTAGATCCAATGTCTTTCTGCTAGTCTTGATTATCAAGTGAGGATTTGCAAATTGATAAATGAATTCATCCCAAGTTTGCCCCTATTTTTCTAATTCGGCTAAAAAAGGAGTTCGATCAGGCCATGGTGAAAGAGGTTGTTGTGGGGGTTGGTTACATTCTTCCTCAAATGAGAGGGCATCTTCTCCAAGCTCTTTAAAAAGTAGAAGGGAAAATTCAATGGTTTATTGAACTAAAAGTGAGCTAACATTCGAAAGTGACAGAATTTAAAGGTGGAATATCTACCTTCACACATGATCAACCTAGTGATGACTATGAGAGGGTTGATTAGCTCCTCTTTTATCCACTCCTTGGAGTATCCTTTAGCTCCAGAGATGTTTTGAAGTTCTGGTTTGAAAACCCTGTTATAGCTTGATCATAGTAGCTGGTGGTTTTTAAACCATCTATCCCCCATTCTTGGAAGCTTTTTGGTTGTGGCTATGGATTCATGTGAGACTCAAAAGGTGAGAGACCCCACGCACGTTGTATTCCCATCAAAACTGAGGGAAAATTGCATTGAGATGCCATCGTCGTGGCCCTTGCAAGTGAGACAAAAACGGCCCCCGACCTATGTGCAAAAACACTTCTCTGCACTATGCAAACTCAGGGATGGCGAATAGGTCTACGTAGGAAGAGGGCTCATACTTTTTGGGCATCATGATGGTGTGAATGAATGGCCAGAAGGAAAAATTCATAGAGAAAGGGTGCAATCGGGCCAAGGAAGGGCACGATTGTGCAGAGGTCGAGTGCAGTTGAACAGAGGAACGAAATGAACAGAGGTTGAGCGTGTTTAAAAACAGAGGTGAATGCAAATGAGCAGAGGCGTATCAGAATGAGCAGAGGTGAGTGTGAGGAATAATGGGATAACCCAATTCCGTTTTTGAGTGCATCTAGGGTGGAATTGGTTGCACACATGCACGCACGAGTTTCCATGTGTAGGCAAATTCGAATTTGAAGGCACATTTTGGGGGGAAATCATAATGATACGAAGTTAGATCAATGTCCAAGTCTTTTGACTTGGACATTTGATCATGAAAATGTCTAAGGTTTGCATCATTCGATCTTGATTTCCATGAACCAATTCAATTAAATGCCATTAATTCCCGGTTACCTTAAATTGTGGATAGTTACTGGTGCATATTTTCATATGGCACTTTGTTCGACACCTCATACGACACTTCATACAAAACCTCATACAGTACTTCATACGGCACTCCATATGGTACCTCTGTGCTAAATGCATGTTTACCTCTTGTAATGGATAGCTTGCAATCTTGGAATGGTTTTGACAGTCACAGTGATTAGGAGCAGAGGCAGGGTGTTCCATTATTATTGATTTTTCCACCATGCTTACTCAATCCACTCGCATGGAACATATAATTTCAATCCTACAATGAACAGCATGTAATGAAAATAAACCAATAAAGTGGTATGTTAAGGATATGTACAGTAATTTATAACACAGAGGGAATTTAGCATTTCAAAAATAAAATGATTGTTGATGTAATAACCTGTATCATGAAAACAATACATAAATTTTTACAAATATTTTACTTCTCTAGGCAATGATCATTTGTCAACTCATGAACCCCTCCCCCACACCCAAGTATTGTGACACCTCACCATCAAAACTATAGGAAACCAGTCAGTTCTCCCAATAGTCGAAGATTTATAGCTTGTTAAGTGTAGAGATGAATTTCACAGATTGGTCTGACGAGATGGTTAGAAGATGGCCCCACCTATAGGATAGAACATCCTACATATAGATAATAAGAGGTAGGCAAGAGAGTTTCAAGATAGTCTCAAAGTTAGTTCCCAATGGAAAATTTATGGAGTTCATTAACCTTAACTTAACCATAAATACTTCATGACAGCTTTGTCTACAAGTAATGTCGTACATCAGGAAAAGTTTAAATTTATTATTTATTTTTGTCGGATTACCATTCTCGCTAGGTAGAATGCCCCGCTGCCAGCAAGCTTGTTTAGTACTCCGATGGGTTTACCTAGTCATACCACAGGCCGGTACCCGCTGCCAGCAGACCTTTTCATTATCTCAGTGGGTTAGCCTCTTACACCCTCGGAGACTATCCCTCCATATTTTAAGATTTTAGTATAAGATTTATTTGTGCAAGAAGATGGGGGGATAGCTCCGAAAACAACTTTTTCTTTCTTTTGTTTTCAATTGGGATGGTATTTATGTTAGAGGATGACTTCCTGTTATATTCCTTAATGATTTTCCTAATGTAAGGGGTACTTAAGCGAATGTGGCCTATCTAACGATATGATATAATCAAGATATTTAGTGTGTAGTGGATGGTACCATTGAGAAAGAACAGAGAGGTATCTCTAGGCTCAACTCACTTTATTCTTTTGTAAGTTATTGTGATGTTTCCATGACTAACCACTAATAAGACCTCCTTGTTACTTTTTAATAAAGATACTTTACTCACTTACTCAGGTTTCTTGGGAAAATTGTACGAGAGACCTCTAAGATTGATGGTTACGGTATCACTTCCTTATATAGTGGTGAATATTTTCAAGAGGAACTTATTTTTAGAATGCCTTAAAAAAAAGAGAAGATGAACATCTTTGCAAAAATATGGCTAATTACAGCAAGTCAATATTCATTTGATGCTTAGCAGACAACAAGGTTCAAGTGTAAGAATGTTTTGAAGAAAAATCCTTCTTTTATATTTCCTTGAAACTGTCTACTCCTGGTGAAATAAATACCTACAGAAATCTCTAGAATTGCTTATCAACAAAATTCAAAATTATTTACATATGTACAGTAGAAAGTTCAAAAAACATTCAAGAACAAGGGGGGACTTGAAACCCAATGTTATGAAGAGGTTGAGTTGGTTTATTATTGGGATTGGGCATTGGTTGTGTCGGTAATAGTGTTGGTCTTGGGGAGCTTGCATTTTGATATTGGAGCGGTTGTTGTTGTGGAATAGGAGGTAAAGGTGGTGGAACAAAACCTGACAGAAGTTGTGGAGTGTTCAGTGGAAACTGAGGATAAGGATGGTTGGGAATAGAGATAGGTGGAGCTTGAGGGCTCCCTTTTTTAGGTCCTCCTCTCCATCCTTGAAGCCAAGGATGTTGGTGCTGTGTAGACCAATTTTTCCAACTTGGTGAGTTCCACTGTTGTTGTTGTTGATGATAATAGGGTGGAACTTGAGATTGTGGATTTGGGTATGTATGTTGGTTCCTAGGCTGCCATGGCCTCCTAAGTGCATAAGAGGATTCCCTAGCATCCCCATTCCTATAGATGGCTAACAAACCGGGAAATGATAGACATTTCTCAGTTGAATGGTATTTTGTGAAGAAGCCACAAACTGAAATGTTATCTAATGGGCATTCCTTTGAAGAATGCTTCCTCCTGCATCTTGGGCAATATATGCTCATTGCTGTATTTTCCTCCTCCTGTTTATTTTTAATTTTTAGGGTGTCCAACTATTGTGCTTAAGATATTTGTCTTGAAGTTTTCTAAAAGGTTCCCTATCTTTGCTCTTGTGATACCACCTGAAATAACTGGTTTTAAGTTTCTATTATAAGGGTCCCGAACATTCTTTCATGTTTTGGCTCTACTCCTTGAGTAATTCTTACACATTTCACATATTTCAGCAAATGGTTTATGAGAGATGTCACGTGATGCCATCAAGTTAAGGATCTCTAGGTATTCCTCTGAAATTCCCTTAAGGAAAAGAGACCTAATTGCATCATCTGGAAGGTCATGGTATTTTGATTTCTGAGAGATATAACCAAACCGTTCCATATAACCCTCAAGGGTCTCGTCTTCTAATGTTGGACTTTGAAGATGTCATTACGAGACTCCTTGGTCTTGCAGTAGTCTTGGTACTTTTTAAGAAAGATATCTTTCATGGCTTCCCAAGACCTAATACTGGATTCTCCCAACCCCATGAACCATCTTAGTGCAGAGTCCTTGAGGGTGGCAGGAAAGAGTTTTAGTTTCTGGGCATCTTGTAAGTAATTGTAGCTCCTACACAAGATGTCGAACTCAAATAGGAAGGTATATGGATCTTCACTGATTTTACCGTAAAAGGTGGGTAGTGCTGAGAGGGGGATATTTTTCATATTGACATTTGGGGTGGTGTCCAAAATTGGAAACCCGAAGGTAGTTTCGGTTTGGTTTCCAACTTCTTCTTCCTCCCCATGTCTTACATTGTTGTGATCCTCCTGATCATCCATACTGGTTTGGTTTCCAAAAAGAGAGTACTTAAGTGGTTTTATTCTTGAAGAGAACAAGTTATCCCTCTAATAGGAAGGTCTTCCTATTGTTTGGGTGTCTGGGACTCTACTCGAGTGGTTGAGGTTATTGGTGCCAAAGTTTTTGTGTCAATTTGAGAGACAATTATGTTGGTTGAACTACCAAACAAGGTATTCACCTCTATGATGTATTCAAAGTTAGGATCTTCTGATGGTGGTAAGAAAACAAAGGTTGTATTGTTTGGTTCTGCAGAAGGCTCGAGTGGTCTTGTCTCATGTCCCACTATTATTGATGCTTCAATTTTTTGTTCTATAGTGCTCCTTGTCTTAGTCTCTTCAGAGACTACTTTATCTCTTTGGGTTAAGCTAGATTCTAGTTTTCGGTATCGGTCTGCGGAATTTATGATTGGAACATTCCTTCCCCCAAAAAGGTCGGAAGGAACCTTGGTTGAAAGATCTGATTTAGATTTAATGTAGCTACCTTTTGGGTCTTTAGGTCTGTTCATGAAAGCAAACAAAAACAAAAAGAAAAACTACCATTGGGTTTGGGGGAACCTGTTATAGAAGATGTGCAGGTTCTTACCTCTCGTCTTAAAGTTCCCCCGCCACCAAACTAATGCTAAGGTTTAAAAGTGATCTATGTCCTAACTATTTCCTACCTTGAGATAACTCCCCGGCAACTACGCCAAAAATTATGAGTGTTCTATATGCACTAAAAAACACTAAAAACCCTCAATTAAATTGTCAACCCGGGGTAAGTAAACTTAGAGTTGTAGCACTATATGTGCCAAGGCAGAAAGGCTAGAGGTAGTATAGTCTAACTAAGGAATTGGTCTATTGAAGGACTAATCTATTCAAGCAAAGACTATTAATTATCAAACCCTACTTAAGAAACTTAAACTATTTACCTTAAGTAAATTTTGAACAAAGGATCGATGGATAGTCCTAAGAAAGCAAATGAAAACCCTACTTAAAGAAAATTAACTCAATAATGACAATAAGAAAAAGAAAAATATCTAATCTACCTAATAAGCAATAAAAACAGCAAACTACATTAATTAACCTACTCAAATTCAATAAGCAACTATCATATTAAAGCAAGTAAATAGACAAGCAACTACCCTATCAAAGTAAGTAAACAAGCAAGCAACTACCCTATTAAAGCAAGTAAACAAGCAAGAAAACAACTAACTAACCTATATTGATAACTTCTACAGCAAGTAAACTAATCAAAAGTACTCAATCAACAACTAATCAAACTAATAAATAAGTGAACTCTATTCTTAAATTAAACTTCACAATTACTTCTAATTTATAAAAGGAAATCTTAATCTACTAAATTCAAAGCATCATAACAATAAAAGTTAATCAACAACTACTCTTTTAATCTACAATAAGAAACTATTCTTTAATCTATCAAAGCATGAGAACTATTATCTAATCTATAAAAGCAAGAAAACTCAAATATAGTGTTGATGGTTACGTCTTCGATGTCTTATGATATCATGATGGCACTTAACAATTAACAATAACTCAAGAGGGATAAACTCAATATTGACTTCGATAGCAAAGTGAAAAGTGTGAATTAGACAATCCCATGAGAACTTAGCCATTATAGAAGCAACATCAATTATCATGCATATCCATGTGATTCTTCAATTTATGCACTAATCATCAACAGTATAAAAACGCTATTCTATGTAATTCAATTGCATTCTATGCTAATTAAGAAAATTCATACTACTTAGATTCATAACTGAAAACTAAACTCAATAATCAAATTTTGAATTAAAATTGCAATCTAAATCTAGAAAAGGAAATTGCATGAAATAAACTAAACTAATTATATTTTAACAAATTAAATTGCAAATGGAAAATACTCATAAAGACATAACTTAAAGCATATGACAAGAAATTAAATGAGCAAACTAAATGTCAATTAGATAAGCAAAACTAAGTAGCAATTAGATAGACCAACTAGAATTGAAAACTAAAACTAACAACTATCCATCCACCGAAACTTGCCAAAGAAACCATAAACTAACTACTATGTTTTAACTCTGTTTTTAAACTCTATTTCAGCATATGGAAAATCTAGCTATCATCTAATTATACACAGGGTTAGTAGCTAAGAACTTGCAAGTTCATTTCCTATCAACTAACAAATCATTGCATATTAACACTAGCCTCCATAATAACCTGCAAAACTGAACTAAAGTAATTAAATTATGAACACCAATTTATACAGTAAATAAACACAATAAAAACTCATATACATGAAATAAACAAAATGGCGATTACACTACTCAAATTCACAAGCAAACTAACTAAATATTCACCCAGACTGTTGGTGGGCCTCCCAACAGGTCGTGGCTACTCCTCAACGATAAATCATGAGCTCAAGCAACACGAATTCAACATTAAAATAAAAAATGTAGTTTTACACAGTTTTAGCAAAATATGTCTGAAAATGGCAAAACATAGTTGAACTATATTTTTCTCTCTTCTAACTATTTGTTTGACCACTGGGGTGGTATTTATAGATTTACAAGGTGAGAGGTCAACCATTGGGAGGGTCGAGCTCCTCTAAAAATAGCAAATCGCATTCAATGCGTCTTAACCATCGATGGCTTCTAGAAACAAGGTGAGCTAATAAACGCACAACATAACAACCCAATCTGGGTTGTTAGAATCTCAGTAGTTGGAGGCCACGAGCACGAAAAAAACCCATGTCTTTGATTCTCCCATCGTTGGTCGCCGATATGCTAACCGCCAAATCACCCATGGTTTTAGTGCAGGACGGAGTGTCGGACGGAGTGTCAAATGGAGTACCAGACTGAGTGTCGGATGGAGTACTGAATGGAGTTTTGGATGCAAAACGAGCTGCGATTTTTCCCTGTGACACACAGAACGCGAATTAGTTTCCTGAAATTATTAAAACATGTTGAATTATACTCAAAATCATTGTAAAACATGAATCATGCATACCTGGTATGAATCATGGCGATTTAACACAAAAACTCTTCAAAACTCTTTAAAAAATGAGAATACATATACACATTTGGTCAAAAAGGATTTAATTAGCATCATTAAATTAACCATATCGTGGGCCCAACATTACCCCCACACCTAAGATTTTGCAAGTCCCACTGCAAACAAAAAGGAATTTCCCCTCATGACTAAGCTTAGTCATGCCCCTCATGACTAAGCTTGCCCCTCATTTAAATTAATTTAATATGATTATTAATCGGCTAATTTCTATAAAACTGGACTTTGATGATGAGTTCAAGGCTCTTCTAATCTTGTGTTCATTGCCAAAAAGATGGAACGACTTGGTCATGGTTGTAATTAATTATGTCTCTGGGTCAAACACCTTAAAATTTGATGATGTTGGTGGTGTTATCCTTAGTGAGAAAATGCGACGAAAAAGAACAGGTGAGACATCGGGTAATGTGTTAAACATGGAGAACGGGGAATACAAAAGGATAGAGGAAAAGGCTCGGGGAATTACGAGAATACTAGGAAGGGAAGATCCAAATCAGACTAGGAAAGATAAAGTGTTGGAATTGTGGGAAGAAAGGACATTTGAATAAATATTGCAGAGCTCCAAAGAAACAAAGAGATGGACAACATGAGAAAAATCAAGAAGCAAATGTAACAGGTGATGTGTTACAAGATTCTTTGATTCTTTCTGTTGATAATATTTATGAGTCTTGGGTAGTAGATTCAGGGGATTCATTTCATGTCACACCCCATAGGAAACATTTTCTAGATTATGTTCAAGGTGATTTTGGACAGGTTCATTTGGGTGATGATGCACCATGCAAAATTGTTGGAATGGGAAAGGTGAGAATAAAGCAAAAGAATGGAAACCAATGGTTGTTGAAAGAGGTAAGACATGTTCCATATATAAGGAAAAGTCTAATTTCAACTAGGAAGTTAGCAAGTGAAGGTTGTATATCTATATTTATAGATAAGGCGTGGAAGGTCACCAAAGGATCACTGGTGATAGCAAAAGGAGAGAAGGTAGGTACATTGTATTTATGTACTAGTAATATTGATTCTTCTATATATTAAGCTTCTACAGGAGTGGATACACCACTGTGGCATCATAGGCTTGGACACATGAGTGAGAAGGGGATGCAGATACTTCACAAAATAATTTTTTTGTCAAATCTTAAACAAAATGATTTGGATTTATGTGAGCATTGTGTTTATGGAAAACATAAGAGAGTCAGATTTATCATAGTCGGAAAAGAAAAAAAACGTGAAGGTTAGATCTTGTGCATACAGATGTATGGGGACCAACTCGGGTATCATATCTTGGTGGCTCTCATTATTATGTTACTTTTATTGATGATACAACTAGAAAAACTTGGGTTTATTGCATTCGACAAAAATATGATATTTTTTATACTTTTAAGAAATGAAAAGATTTAGCTGAGAATGATACAGGAAAAAGATTGAAGTGTCTCAGATCAAACAATGGAGGTAAATATTGCAGCAAGGAGTTTGAAGATTATTGTTCATACCATGGGATTCATAGAGAGAAAATAGTTCCAGGAACACCACAAGAAAATGGTGTGTCAAAAAGGATGAACATGACAATCATGGAGCATGCAAGGAGTACGAGATTGCATGCTCGGTTGACCTTACAGTTCTAGGAAGATGTTGTAGATATTGTTGTTTACTTAATAAATAGAGAACCTTCAAGCTCGGTGGAATTCCAGAGGAGGCATGGACAGGTAAAAAGGTAAACTATTATTTTTTGAAGACTTTCAGTTGCTAAGCATTTTTCCATATTGATAAAGAAAATAGAACAAAGCTTGAGGAAAAATCCAAGAAGTGTACCTTTATTGGATACTGTGTTAATGATTTCGGTTATTTCTTATGGGATTATGAAAATCATAAAATCATTGGGAGTAGAGATGTCATATTCAATGAGAAGGTCATGTACAAAGATCGGTTACAGGGAAATAAACAAGAAAAAGAAAAACCAGAATACACAGTGCTTGATGAGATCACTGAAAAAGAAATTCCAAAGGTACGCAAAAATAAAAACGTACAACAGGAGAAACAAGTACCTCAAAATCTTGAAAGTGTTGTTAGAAGATATGACAGGTTAAGTAGACCCCCTTTTACACATTCTTTTTGTCACCCCTATGACTGTTAATGACGTAAACCTATCTTGTGTCTTTAGAAGGATCAATTGCCTTAATCTCTGAAGAAGAATGAAGATGAATTTTCCCAGAGAGATGAAATTATCTTTTCCCTTGTGAAAACCTTATGAAGAGGGATCGTCGCACCTTTATTATTGTTAAGTGTGCGATGATATAGGATCGTCGCAGGCTACACCACACTATACTGCGACATCATCACACTCTGCTCAATATTAAGGGTGCAATGATTTTCTGTACAAAGGAAAAAGATAATCTTCTCGATCCTTCTAGAAGAGAAGCTTCGAGGGTGAGTTGGCCTTCGATCGGTTTGAATCTGAGTCACATCTCTGATCTCATGGGATTATCCTAACCTCCTCACCCTATCATTTTCAACCTATAAAAGGAGAGGAGTTCTCATGGGGAAAGTTAGCTTGATTGGGTTTGAGTAATTTTTGTAGCTTGGAGTTTTTGGGCCTATGTTGGCTTTGAGTTTTCCTTTCTCAAGATAGATTGTGACTAAATTTCAAATCTACAGTCTCATAATCTGGGAAGAATAAGTGTGTGGGAAGCAAGGAACTGTTGGAAGGGACCTTATAACATCAAGGCATCGGTTCTATTCTCATTTTCATATTTCTAATAAAACAATATATTTTTTTCCCATAAAATTGTCCTTATTTTATTGTATGACTCCTTGATCACATACATCGGTTTTGTTGAGTATACGTTGTTGCTTTCACTTTGTTGGCTTGTGTCTTTTTATAGGTTCAGTATCTGATAAACCTTGAAATGGAGCGAGGATGACGCTAGCAAGGAAAAACAACGTTTAAAAGGTATGTCATTTATCTCTTGTTAGTTAGTATGCTTGATGATTAAAACTTAGGGGAAGTTTTATATTCTGTCTTGTATTGTTCTAGTTTTGGGATGAAACTAGGGAGATTAGTTTGTGTCCGCACTTATCGATTTGTCCGATAACCAAACTTATGACCTATGTATGTGATCAAGGAGTCATACAATAAAATAAGGACAATTTTATGGGAAAGAAATATATTGTTGTATTAGAAATATGAAAAGGAAAATAGAACTGATGCCTTGATGTTATAAGGTCCTTTCCAATAGTTCCTTGCTTCCCACACACTTAATATTCCTGGATTCTGAGACTGTATATTTGAAATTCACTCACAATCTATCTTGACAAAGCAAAACTCAAAGCCAACATAGGCCCAAAAACTCCAAGCTACAAAAATTACTCAACCCCAATCAAACTAACTTTCCCAAGCTAAATTTCCCCATGAGAAATCCTCTCCTTTTATAGGCTGAAAAGGATAGGGTGAGGAGGTTAGGATGATCCCATGAGATCAGGGATGCGACTCAGATCCAAACCAATCAGAGGCCAACTCACCCTCGAATCTTCTCTTTTGGAAGGATCAAGAAGATTCTTTTTTTCCTTCGTACAGAAAATCGTCGCACCCTTAATACTGAGAAGAGTGCAACGACGTCGCAGGAAAGTGTGGTGCAGCCTGCGACGATCCTAGATCGTCACACCCTTAACACTAAGCAATATGTGATGATACCTCTTCATAAGGTTTTTACAAAGGAAAAGATAATTTCATCTCTCTGGGAAAATTCATCTTCATTCTTCTTCAGGGATTAAGGAAATTGATCCTTCTAAAGATAAATGATAGGTTTACATCATTATCAGTCATAGGGGTGATGAAAATAATGTGTAACAATGATCCCCCCAAAGTATGAAGTCAGAACAGAGTGATAGCTTAAATACTTTGTCGAGTGCGTGTTGGGAACAAGGAACACGTCGGTCGAAAACCTGCCAACAAATAAGGAAATACAGTACAATAATATATCATCATTGAGGTGGGCATTCCCATACTCATAATACAAATGACTCAAAGCATAAATGTCAACATGCAAAGATCTATGTCAAGAAAGACAGCCCATGGCCACCAAACATACAATGTGGATCCATGCCAATATGACTCAAATTTGAACATAGCCACCAAAAATACACCGTGGATCTATGTGTTAAAGACTCAAATATGAACATAGCCATGAGACATACACAGTGGATCTATGCAACGGTACAATATGAATATACTCCAACGTAACCTGAATCTATCAGAAAATATCCAGGGTCTTCATCGTCACCACTCTATAGTATGAATCTAGCCATCTGATTACAGGTGTCGAAGTCGAACATGGTAGAAACAACTTGATTGTCGGTCATTAATGAAAATTGTTAACAAGTGTGAGGGAAATCACCATTGATATCAATGACTCCCAAGTTATTGTAGTACAATCCAACGAATGTGAATGAATGATTTGAAGTCAAACACTCAATGAAATCTCCCGATCAGGGGTCAATAATGAAAACCCATTGTCGAAAGCAAGGAAACCTGCCATTGAGGCATGCAAGTTACAAGGTACCAATTAGTTTCTAAGTCTAATTCATGGATAATGAGTTGAAGTCAACAGGAAAAGACTCATCATAGGAAGGCCTTAATGTATCTCCCATCAATGACACAAAACAAGTAAAAAGATTTGTAGATCAGAGTAACAAGTGATTTAGGACTGACTCAGGGATGATCGACGCAATAGAAGGTTTAAGGACTGTAGAAATGGCTGACACAATAGAAGGCTTTCCGGGTTAAGCTTCTCTTTGACCATATTTATGACACGACAATTGTCTTGGAAACAGTGACTCAAAAACAAGGATCACAAACCAATCTGTAATCTTATAAAGGAGTATGATCAAGAGACAAGCAAATTTTCCAACCTAGACACAAAGCGAGTGAAAGGGTGTCATGTTCAAAAGAGACTTTTCCATAGAATACAAGTTTAGATTAATTTCTTTCCCAATTTTCCCCCCGCCATTTCTGGCGAGTACCTCTTTATTTTTACACAAGCTTGAGGAGAATAACATATGCTTGAACTGTAAGCTCATCCTTCGGATGAATCCCTTGGAGTATTTTTAACGAACCCTGGGAATGAGTGGTTCGATCCCATATGGGCCTTTTGATGTTTGTTTTACGAGTCCAATGAAAGTAAACTCAGTGGTATTTTCATGTTTATGGAGTCTAAAAAGAGCTTAAAGAGGACTCCATAACTTTTTTCTAATCATGCTTGATTAGAGTGTTCATTTTTCATAAAGTAGTCTGATGAGACCGAAAAAGAGATAATCTACCCCTCAACAGATGTTTTCTTCAAATACTTTAACGAGCGTGAAAAGAACAAGATCGTTCGGCAATCTTTTCATGTTTAGAGAGTCTGAAAAGAGCTTAAAGGGAACTCCAGGGGGTTCCTTTTTCATATAACCTTTACAAGTATGAAAAAGTTATAAAAGTATAATCGGTTACATTCTCAAGTATCTACGAGCATGAGAATGAACAAAGACCAAGCTCGGGATTTTTTTCATTTTTATGCAATCTTAAAACAAAACAAAACTATGCTTGGGACAAATATTATTTTTACACAAGCTTAAAACTAGCCAAAACTATGCTTGGACCTGGTTTCATTTTTACACAAGCTTGAACCATAGGAAACTATGCTTGAGAATTCCCAATGCATAAACCAGGGATGATTGGTACTTAGCCCCCAACTCAAAAATCTAGCGACTTAATGACGTAGCCCTCCCAACCCGCAGGTTGGAAGTCCAAGTACACAGGATCTTTCCTCTTCCACTGGCCCGAAGAGCTCTCAACAATTGGCTCTTCTATTTCCCTTTCGGAAAATCTGCACCCACAAATAACTTCGAGAAATTTCCCCCTTTATACTTCAGGAGATCGGACTTCGCAATTTCGTGAATCCGGTGGTCAAGCGCCTTGTCTCTCAATCTCCGAAACCCGATAACAATCAACACTTGACCTTTTCCTTGCCAATTTTGGATTTCTCCTTATCGCGATTTCGGGAGTTGCGATGTCAAGTAACTCGTCCCCTCGACTCCCGAAACCTGAATTACCAAAACTCCGATGTGCTCGCAAGGTTGACTTTTCAACGGCTCTTCATTCCATCGGGATTTCGGACTTCGCGATTTCGCAAATCCTAATGTGAAGATTTCGGGACTTCACCCCACAAAACCCCGAAATGGTCAACGAAATTGACTTCTTTGTCGGTAGTGAGCCACATGTCCGCCCAGCCGATTCCTATGGCCCACATGCTCCTTTCGGCCTTCGGGACTTCACACTTCATGATTTCGCGAGTCCTGATGTAAAGATTTCGGGACTTCAACTCACGAAACTCCGAAATAGAAATCCCCGGTTAAATCCAACGGCTCCTGTTGGCTTGAAATCTACGGTTCTACTTCTCCTGAGCTTGAACCCCTCGAAAACACTTGTCGTAACTCCCCTGCTTCTCCGTGAGATCTAACGGCTCATGGGACTTCGTGAATTCTCCACAAAGAATTCCAACCGTCTGTCTCTTCCCTTGAGAACTTCTGCACAATAAACAAAGTATCTCTCTCCATGGAACTTGTCCTACTGCGGCACGACGTTGCTACACCTTCCTTCAATTTTTCAAGGTACTTGGCCTCTTGCCTCCCTTCGACCCCTTTGAAGGTTCAAATCCTTCTGAGATTTTCCTCGACTTCGAGTCTTTCAGAAAAACTCTTGCTCGCACTCCTTGAGGCAAACCTTCAAACACTTTCAAGTGTTGAACTCCCTTCGACTCTGCGCACACCTACAGCAGCAGTCTCTCAACAAGTCATTCAGGTTAGAAACCCCTAAAACTCTACTCAGCCTGCGCACACCTTGCACGACTCCTGTGCTCAACTTGCACTTCTGAGGGAATGAGAACAAAAGCTATCCTATCTGATCTTTCAGAGACAAACCTCTAAACCCTTTGTCAATGCACTCCTTACGGACAATTCAACTGCACTCCTTGCAGGAACTCTTTCTCAGATAGAGAAACAATTGAAACTCATTCATTTACCCTTTCCTCTCAGATTTCAAACATTCAACAAGAAATCATTCATACATAGCATAAAAGCAATTGCATGACAGAAAGAGTAAAACATTCATGAGCATAACATTCAAAAATGCATACATAGAGAATATTTGAACACCATGAGTTTGAATCAAAGCCTTTTTGTATTAATCCAAAACTTATGTACATGGAATTCGTCTACACAGCTCTCTGCTTCTTCTCTTCTATGCTCTATGCTCTCAATTGGCATAATCTCTCTTCTATCTATCTTACAATACACAATGAGGGTGTCTATATCCCATTTCCCTCTTTCATTCTAAATTGTCTAATCTACACATTAAATTCTATCTACTTGCATTAACTATTATAAATGCCTTCTGCCTACTAAGGACGAGAGCGGGTCGCTCAAGGTCTGTTTACATTTTACAAGTGTGCCTCCACTTGATGACTTCATTAATATTTCAAGACATTTTCAAAATTTGCGTTGGGCGCTTTTCCAACTGTCTTTTATCTCCGCGTTGGCTCGCTTGAGATGCTCCTGCATCACTTAACTTCAGCATGAAGTCTAGAGGTTGTAAGCATCGCCCCTCAAGCTTTGTTTCATCCAACAACATAGGCGGATGAAAGGAAGCTTCAAATAATATATGTAACGAAGTATTTGACTCAATCGAAGAGGGGGAAATCTATTTCATATTTTAACGAGCTTGTTACAGAGAATAAAAACTATGCTCGAGAATCTAGGTTCAATCCCCAGACCTCTGTTTCATTTTTTAACGAGCTTGACACAAAAACATGAACTATGCTCGTAGGCTATGTTTCATTTTTTAACGAGGTTGCCACAGAGACGCCAAAAATGAAATAGATTTCCCCCTCTTTGATTGAGTCAAGTACTTCGTTACAATGAATGATACTCTCCTTCATTGTATTATTTATTGTTGACTAATTCTGGTGAACCATAAAGTTATGAAGAGGTGATGCAGGTAGACACTAAAAAGAAGTTGGAGCAAGGCATGAAAGAGGAAATGTATTCCTTGGTAAATAACTAGACTTGAGACTTGGTTCAGTTTCCTGCAGAAAAACGAGCATTGCATAATAAATGGGTTTACAGGTTGAAGGAAAAAGATGGAGGCAAAAAGTAGTACAAGGCTAGACTTGTTATAAAGGGGTTTGCACAAAAGAAAGGTATAGATTTTGATGAAATATTTTCTCCTATTGTTAAAATGACTTCAATTAGGACTATTTTAAGTCTTGTGGTAGTAGAAGATTTGCATCTTGAACAGTTATATATAAAAACAATTTTTCTCCATGGAGATTTGGATGAAGAGATTTATATGCAGCAACCACAGGGGTATGAAGTCAAAGGAAAGGAAAATTTGGTATGCAGGTTGAAGAAGAGCTTGTATGGACTAAAGTAAGCTCCAAGGAAGTGGTATTTGAAGTTTGACAGGTTTATGACAGAACAAGGTTATAGTAGATGTCATTTTGATCACTATGTTTATTTTAAAAGGCTAGAAAATGAAAGCTATATTATCTTTCTATTGTATGTAGATGGCATGCTTGTTGCAGGGTCTAATATGTAGGATATAAATGTTCTCAAGAAGAAATTATCTAATTCATTTGCGATGAAGGATTTGGGTGCTGCAAAGAAAATCCTTGGTATGAGAATAACAAGAGACATGAAAAATCGCAAGTTGTCATTGTCTCAGGGTGAGTACATAGAGAAGGTGTTGGAGAGGTTTAGAATGCAAAATGAAAAACGAATTAGTACACCTTTGGCCAACCATTTCAAATTAACTAAGGAAATATGTCCCAAGACACATGAGGAGATAGAATACATGTTCATGGTCCCTTATTCATCAACAATTGGAAACTTGATGTATGTGATGGTTTGCACAAGACTAGATATTGTACATGCAGTGGGAGTTGTGAATAGGTATATGAAAAATCCAAGTAAAGAACATTGGGAGGCAGTAAAGTGGATTCTCAAGTATTTGAGTCGAGTTATTACTACTCATGCATTATGTTTTGGAGGTTTAGACACTATTTTATAGGGATATGTTGATTCAGATATAGCAGGTGACAAATATAGCAGGAGGAGCACCACAGGGTATGTTTTTACTATAGGTGGAACAATAGTAAGTTGGATTTCAAAACTACAAAAGGTTGTTGCACTTTCAACAATAGAAGCAGAGTATGTTGTTGCTATAGAGGCTAGTAAAGAAACGATTTGTTACAAAGGTTTCTGGAGGAATTTGGAAAGAAGCAGGAAAATAGCAGATTGTACTGTGACAATGAGAGTGCCATTAATATTGCAAAGAACTCATCCTTCCATTCAAATACTAAGCATATACAACTCAAGTACCATTTCATACGATCTGTCTTGGAAGATGGACATTTGAATATGGAAAAGATACATACTAGCCAGAATCCTGCAGACATGTTAACAAAGGGAGTAACCAGTGAGAAACTAAGTTTCTACTCAATTTTAGTTGGCCTTCAAGTATGAAGGTGAAGATGAGAAATTTTATAGGTCCAAGGTGGAGTATATTCCAATAGGTACAATAGCAATGGATTTATTGTGATCAATCTTCAAGTGGGAGATTGTTGGTTGTGGAGCTTGATTATCTTCTCGATTCAGAGGTTTGTTTCAACCGTGCTTAGACCCCATTCCCTAATAGGGAGATGTGGGGGGGCTTCCCCCCACAACTGTCGCCAGGGGGGTCCAAGGGGGGGGTAGGGGGCGGGGGGCAACAACAATTTTGTAATTTCATATTCAATATGGGTCATTCATTATAAGGTCGCAAATCTGACAGTAGAAGTTATTTTAGGGGTTTTTTCCCTAGAAGGCAACCCTCTTTTATGAGGAAATTGTATTGTGGTTGTGTATTATCGTGAATATTTTATTCTGAGAGAGGAGATTGTGAGATAAAGAAGAGGAAGTTACATCGAGTGTGTTGTTTGTTGTATCCCTTCATTTGTTAGATAATAATAAAGGAAGGACTTGGCAATTTCTTTGGTGGACGTAGCCCACACTGGGTGAACCACGTATATCTGTCTCTCTCTTGTATTTTGTATCTTATGTCTTTTATTTCCGCATTCTTTTTTATTTTATTGCTTCGCGATCTTGTTTTTTTAACACCCCCTACTAAAATTTCAATCTTATTGCCTAATCCTCTATCGCTTGAGCCTAATGCTATGTTTTTCTCTACCTTGAGGGAGTTGGGGGTTTTATCTTGTTGGATGGTTGTTTTGATGTGTGTTGATTATTCCTTTTGATCTGATGATTTCAAATGTCTTCATAATGCTTATTGACCTATGGTATTTCATTGAAATTTGTTTTCAGACTATTCGATGATTTTGAAGTGTTTGATGATTCTATGTGGCTGCAAGGTCTGGTGTTCTATTAAATGTCTTAGGTGAGGTTGTGGCTAATTATTTGTTGATTGACTAATTCAATTTTTGCATCCTCTTGATGACATGTTATGCTTCATGTGTTAAGGTCCTAACCCACACATAGGTAGATCAATGTATTCGGATGTAATAAAGGTCAATATTAATAAGGCATTTCAATAAAATAGAATAAGGCGGATATAAGAAGACCTAATAGAAGCTT
>ML778527.1:261546-282680 GCA_009831015.1 Picea engelmannii
CTGCTCTACTGGAGGTTGCCCCCTCGAAGAGGCCTGTGAACATTGCTATCTGAATCAAAGTGTTATTTCTGTTGCTATTTCGTATATCATTTCTATGTATTGTGAAGATTATGCTGGATATTTTACTGTCATTCTGTCATTTATAGCATTTCATTTCTGTTCTGCATATTTTATATATCTGGTATCTTGCATCATGACTTCATACTTATGCTCTTGCATATAGATTCTACTCTTCTACTTCAGATTAGCTTATGTAGTCTTATGACACTCATCTATAATCACCACGTTATTGTTCAATAAACCTAATAGTCTCTTATAAGTCGGTTTAAAGGCAAGGAATATATATATTTTTATTGTATGGGCTAGTCTTATTTTGATTGCATGGTTGATCTCATTATTTTATTTTGCAGGATCATGTTTGTAGGGCCACTTTGTTCGCATGACCTCTCCATCCTTGAGAAGCCTATGGGGTGAATCCCTTGATCCTTTTATGCATCTTTAACCTTGATTCTTGCCATAGCTTCTCCTTATCGAGAAGTTAGTTTCCTTGGATTACTGCTTCCATGATGTTTGAAGTCCCCGAGGTTGTCAGACCCACCTTTCCCGTGAGCCTTTTCTTCCCCAAGCCTCTTCAGATTGATCTTCATCAGATTCTTCTTTTGTCCTGCCCTTTCTCCCGAAACCTAGACCCAAGGCTTATTTGGTTTTCTCCTTATTTTCCTCTATTATTTCATCTAATTTAACCTCTTAGTTGGATTCTTCTATTCAATATCTTTCCAATGCCTGTAACCATATGAATCTGAGTTCCAGATCAAAATTTATGGCTTCCCGAAGTTTCCTAAGTCTTCAATCACCTTTCCACCTCACTGCCATGTGGCATCCATGTGGTTTCCTCTCACTTGTGTCATCCTATGTGGCACTGATGTAGCACCCATTACCTATCCTCATTGTCATCGAGATCTACCTGCTTTGTGTCCTCCTAGTCTTTCAACTGCATTCCTCAACGACGACATCAATGGGACTTCTCATCGTCTAAGCTTCCCTCTCCCTAGCACTTGGACTCTCCCAACTCCATCCTACAACGACAATGCCACCTGTCCTCTTTCATCTTCGGAGCTATATTAACTCATGGTTTTTTATTGCCCTGAATCCATTCCTCGACGACGACATATCCAACGGCTCTGAGAATCCAGAGATCAACAGTCCCTACCCCCTCGGAGACTTAAGTTAGCTGACAGTTAACCAACCCCAGCCTCGTCCAGCTGCCATGCTGGTGTCCTCAGACACGTGGCACTTCCACGACCTATCACCCGCATGACACGTGCACCTATCCTCAGTTTGACACGTGGACTGACTCAATTGTCCTTTTGTACATATTTTTAATCTTTTACTTTTACCTTTTACCCATCTCTCCCAAGGCCCTATTTTATAGGCCTCCCTATAATATAGGAATTTCAATTGTAGGCACTCATTGGATGTAGATTTAAATTCCAGATCCAACGAGTACCGACTCTACATACTTTTGATAGACTGACCGTGAGGTAAACTAGAAATACATGAAAGAAACCTGTTTTTTCATGTATTTTCATTATATCTCACAGTGGGTCTATCAAAAGTATAGAAAGTGTCTACTCATTTGATGTGGAATTTAATTTTGCATCCAACAAGTACCTACACTTGAAACTTGAGTAAACCTATAAGGACATAAGTTGAAAATATGATTAAAAATAGTAGTTTTATTTATTTTTCTTTGAAAACTCATAACTCTTATTTTATTATTTCAGTTGTTATTTTATTATTTTTCCTAGGAGGCTCATTTTAGACCTCAAATTTCCCCTAATAACACAAACTTACCGAGGAACATGTGAAGCTCAAGTTCAAGGTTAAGGATGAGGCCATAGGAGTGATTAACACCTAGATCTTGAGGGGGCTTTGTTTTCACACCATTGGGATAGATTATATGCATGAACTCTAATAGAGAATTACATTAGGGGTTGATTCACCTACAAGGGATAAATTCACCTACATAAGTCACAAAGTAAGGTTGTAATACCATATACAAAGAGATAGAATTTGAATGTTTGTTGAAACAAATTTTAGGGAATAAAATAGGCTATAATGAAGACTTATTTCCTTGGCCAAACAACATGACTTTTATGTTCATATTGGTGCTTCTATCTCTAATCAAGAGAGTGGTTGGGCTTTTGGGTTTTGAGTAACATAGATAATGGATTTTTATTAAAAGAGTTGAAGAGTCTATTTTATAAGGTCAATGAGAAATGAGTTGTGTTGCTTGAGAAACAGCTCCCCACTCTTAATCCAATTTCAATTAATAGTGTTGAAGATTATCTAGCATGTGTGAAGGAGTTGCAACCAAAGCTAGGGAAGCATGGAAAAGACTCCATGAAAATGGAAGTGTAGTTGATAGCATTGATTCTTGTGAATTTGAGGGCACCTTATAACCTCTTGAGGTCCATGTTCTGAGCAATCAAGATTACGAGGAAAGAAAATGGCAAGGATTTCACTTTTGATTTATTTTGCACATTGTTTATCAAGGCATGGGGGAAGCTCATTAGAGATGGAAAGGTTGGCAAAAACAATAGGCTTAGTTCATTAGAGGCATGGGAAAACAAAATTTTGGAGATCAAGGCCATTCAAGAGAAGACCGAGGAGGCAATCATGAAGGAAACCATGAAGCCAAATACAATCGAGATCATGAGTATTGTAGAAATCATGATAATAGCAAAGAGCATGGTTGTAACAACTACTAACAATCGAGGCATATTAAGGGAAGAAGCTTTTCTACTATTGCAACAAACTAGGGCATGTTTAGAAGACTTGTTGCAAGAAAATTTGAGATCTCGAGAGGAAGGTTAAGGAGCTTGAAAGAAATCAAAAACAACATTATCAAGAAGGTATTAGTAATGGTACTAATGCTCTTTCCATTAGCACTTTCCAAGCATTGCAAGTTCATGCTTCTAGTATAAAGGAATGGATGATGGAGTTTAGTTGTTCACATCACATGGCCAAGGATGCTTCTCTATTTTCTTCTTCAAATGAGGCTAAAAAATAAAATAGATTTGTTGCAAATGATTATGCACTTACTATTGCTAGTATTTCCATAGTGTTGATTGTGAGAATGGAGTGATTAAAGATGTCTATCATGTCCCACAACTTAGTCTAACTTGTTATCTATACCTCAAATCACACAAACTCCCAAAAAAGTAGGGTTTTGGCCTAACAAGTTTGGGGTGAAGGATATTAACAACAATTTCACTATTTGTTGCTATGGGTATTCTTGACTCAAAGGGGAAATTGTATAAGTTTTGTGGCTTTCAAGATTTAGAGAGACGAAGAGGGATATTTGCACTTGTGGTCGAAGCAAATGATGAAAACAAGTTTTGGCATGAAAAACTAGGGCACTTGAATTTCAAGAGTATGCAGTTAATGATTCTACCGAATACGGTCTATGGCATACATGGAATAGTGCATCATGATGGTATGTGCAAGGTGAGAAAAGTAGTAGAAAGGCATGGCATGGAGAGCAATGTCATTGCTGGAGATTGTGCATAGTTATTTTGGCACAATGAATCATCCTTCTCTACCATGGGCAAAGTATATTCTAACTTTCATCAATAAATTTTCCAAGTATACATGGGTGTATTTTTTGAAGAATATGCTACTTGAGAGATTCATTGAATTTGAGGAATTCACTAAAACACAATGCAGTCAACCCGTGAAGTATTTGAGCTCTAATAAGGCAGGTGAATATGTGAGTCGTGCATTTGAGGAATAATTGTACCAAAATTACATCTCATAGTCGATGATTGTGCCATACATACCTCAACAAAATGATCTTACTTAAGAGGAAGAATAGGACATTGGTTGAGATGGCTACATGTATGCTTCAATGGAAGGGGTTGTTAGAAAACTTTTGTGTAGAAGGTTTGTTTGAATAAAATTCTAAATAGGATTCTTACCAAGGTTGTGTGGAACATGACACCACATTTGAGATGGAGAGGGAGGAAACCCACTATTTGGAAATTTTGAAGTCTTTAGATGCATAGCTTGGGCTCATATTCTAGAGGAAAAATGAAAGACATTGGATCCTAAGAGTCATCCATGCATCATGATGAGCTAAATTTGAATGGTCCAAGGCTTACTGATATCATTCAAAAATACATTATTTTTTATGAGAAACTTTCAAGTTCTACTCTTATTTCCTCCCATTCTTGTGTTATTCCCATTGATACAATCGAGTTCATGTATAGATTTAGAGGAATTAGAGACTCCTTAAGTTCATATTTTTTTATGATGATTTGAGCATGTCCATGATGAGAGCACAACAAAGACTTTTTCCATAGGGGAGGCTTTCCATAGACTTTTGTAGCCCACTTTGTCCAAGTGAGCTACAAAAATTGTTGAGGTTGTTAGTGTAGGTGTGGGTGACATGACTGAATCCAAGGGAAAGGGAAAATTGTTGAGGTTGTTAGTGTAGGTGTGGGTGACATGAATGAATCCAAGGGCAAGGGCACTTACAGTGAAAGACAACATATAAATTTTGCACTAATGTTTAAGGTAATGATTCCATGAGATCCTCAAGCAAGGTAGAATGGGAGATCATTGTGGTTGAAAAATACAACTCCTTCATGATTACTTGTGAGTTGGTTCTATGTCCAAAATGGAAGAATGGGTAAAATGCAAATGGGTCTACAACCCCAAGTTCACTTCAAAGGAGGTGTTACAAGAGATACAAGGCTTGGTTGGTAGCAACGAGATTCTTAGAATAGGAAGATATTTACTATATTGAGACATTTTTCAAGGTCAAAATGAATTCTAACTGGATTGTTCTCTCATGTTGTCAATTTTGGTTGGGAGATTCATCAAATGAATGTTAAGAGTGCCTACTTATGTGGGGATCTTCATGAAGAAATCTATATGGAGTAGCAACTAGGTTTTGTTTGTGATGGTGATCCTTCACTTGTAAGCAAGTTGAGGAAATCTTTGTATGGCTTGAAATAGGGGCCTCAAGCACGGGAGGAGAAAATTTAATAAGTTATTTCTTCATTGTGGTTTCAAGTGTTGCGAATTACAACTTATATTTATGTTAAGCATGTGGATGAGATTCTTTTGATTTGATTCTCACTAGTAGTGTAGAAATTTGATTCATGGTTTAAAGGCTATGTTGAAGGATACATTTAAGATTACAAAGTTAGGTTTGCTTAATTTCTTTCTTAGTATCCATTTTTTCTACTTGGATGATGGTATTTTCATTTCTTCGCCTAAGAATGCTTTTAGTTTATTGAAGAAGTTTAAGATGGAAGATTGTAGGCTTTGTTCTACTCAATATTAGTTACAAGTCAACTTAAGCAAGTGTGACTAGACAAAGGTTGATGCTACTATGTATAGGCAACTTGTTAGGAGCCTTATTTACTTTACTCATTACAGCCCTGACATTGCATTTGTTGCTAGCTTGGTATCAAGATTCATTTAAGATTCAAAGGAAAGTCATATGCAAGCAACGAAGAGGATTGTGAGGTATGTCAAAAGTACTTATCAATTGGGAATCAAGTATTCTAGAAGGGTCAAAGGGGGTTTGTCAAGTTTGTGAAGCAAAGAGCTATTAAATCCCCCACCCAGTTCAAGTCTCTCCAATGACATGTTCCCATAATTAACGCAAGAACATGAAGGTCAATGCAAGTAGGTCAAGGGTAAGTGTAGGACAAAGTTCCTCACTCTAAGTCCAACGGCTCATCCACTAAGCAAGGCATTGATAGGGTGACCTTAGGTAATGGGGCGACGTGATGTTGCATCATGAAAACTGGAATATTCAAAAAGGTGTGATGCTAAGTTCATGGGTATATGGATTCTAATTGGTTTGTTAATGTTAAAGAACGGAAGTCTACCTCTAGTGCAATGTTTCATCTTGGTTCATGTTTTTATTGTTTGGCAATGCAAAAGCCACTGGTCATTGCACTATCCACCACTAAGGTTGAGTATAGAAAAGAAATGAATGCAATGACGAAAGCAATTTGGATCTGCAACTTGATGAATGAGCCACCTAGATCATACTCTAACATAGTAGGAACAAGGATATTTAAGTTCATGTACACTACCTTAGGTTGTCAATGTAAGCCACCTAGATCATACTCAACATAGTAGGAACAAGGATATTGAAGTTCATGTACACTACCTTAGGCTGTCAGTGTAATAAGGTGTGATATCCCTCAAGTATACTAGAATAGATGATCAAGTTGTTGATACCTTCACAAAACCGCTAAAATAGGCTAAGTTTGTTAAACTCTAGTGTATGCTAGGACTACAAGGAGTTGTCGTTAAGGAGGCAGTGTAGTGGTAATGGCACCTCTCCCTAGTGTCTCCAAGTCATGTAAGTGGGGATGTTAGAGTATGTGTAAATATTAGATTATATGTAAAACAGACTTATTTAATGAATAGTTGCCCAAATACAAAATCATTAGGAATAGTTGACCCTTTATGAAAGGTCACGTCTAAATGATGAACATGTATGAACTAAGGATCGAACATTTATAATTAACACCACTTACAAATTATTGAATATATTATGTGTTAAATATATTAATATATTATAAATTATAATTTATTATGTCTTTCTATCTTTTAGATGTGAAGTTCTTTGATTGATCATGGTTAAATGGCAAACAATATGCACCCCGCAGCAGTGCATTTAATGCTGTGTAAATGCTGGGATATACACAGCATTAAATGCACTGCTGCGGGGTGCATATTGCCATCCGTTATTAAATTCCATTGATTGCATCTCAAGGTAAATCTCTTGAATCTCTTGAAAAATAGAGAAGCACAGAGCACCAAGTAGTACATGAATACAAATCAGAACATAATTTATAAGTGCACATTTGAAAAATTAGCCAACTCGAAAAGGTATTCAGTATACTAACTCATCACAAGTTCAGCCGCTGCACTCATGGCTCTACAACCTCCCCTCTCTAGTAGGGCGAGAGCAAGTTCAGGCTCATGCCACCATCTCAAACCTATCGCCAGTTTTCTCAGAGTCTCTAAATTAACATCACAAATCCAGTTGGGGGCACAGGTAATCATCATTGAGAGGAAACCTATTACATATGCTTTCCATGTCGCATGTTCACATCCAAGAGAAAACTTTTGCTGTAATGCACTTGCCAGAAACTCCATATGATGATTAATCATTTGTGCTCGTTTCTTAGAAAGAGGCGAGGTGTTCATGCCCCAAGCACAGGCTCCACAAAGAATGGAAAAATGTGCTATTGCGTAGCCTTCCAGAATAGAAGCACTCCTCTTACTTTTGGGCTTGGTTCCACTTCCAGATAGAAACCAAGTTGGTAAAGTTTCTTGATATAGCATTTGAACCAACCCTGATCCACCTGTGACACACAGTAAGGAAGCTCCCAAAGTAGATGCCTGTTTAACTTTTGCCATGACAGCTGCCAGTGACAGTTGGCGAGATTTCAAACGATGTGCAGGCTTCCCAGTTTGGCCACTATGTTCATCCATTTCCATAGTGGACAAGTCTCTTGCCGCTCCAACCACAAGACATAGAATTTCTTCAGGTATAAACATGATGTCATAGATTGCTCTGTAAGTGCGCAGGTAAAGGAAGCCTGGTGCGACAGGAGACATACCACCAGGAGCCAAATGTGAACGGAAACCATGGCCAAGGAGTGCTCCCACCCCGCCATGAACTGTCAGCTTTGACATCAAAGAGTTTGAAGAACCAAGCGCAGCGGCAAAACAACTCTTCAGAAGCTGAACAACAGCATGCTTATCTTGCTTGAACACAGTGCGTGAGCTGAAAAAGACAATATAATCATGCCACCTGCGTACTTTTTGAGCCCAAAGTGCTGCAACAATGGGTGTACTGGGCCATGGACTTCCACCTGCAGTACTCTCCAATGCTGGTCCAGCAACGCCGTGAAGAAACTCTGATGATTTGTCCAGCTTGAATGTTATTGTGAGGCTCACAAGTGCTGCTAAAGGTAAAGGAAGAGTTGCTGGTGCATTTCCACCTACTGAACAATGCCATTCAGGAATATCCCCAAGCAATTTATAACAGACTAAACCAGGCAATAGTTTATACAACCTAAACACAGTTAAGGCAATGATCTCACAAAGTTAAAAATGAAAATGGCATACCTGTGAGACTCGGTATATGAACACCAGTAGCAGCCAGGACTTCTTTTATCTGAGCTTCAATATTGTGAAAATTTGCTGCAGGACTTGGCCAGTCCGTTCCATTCATTGATGCAGGTTTCCAAACACCACGAGTAACTTCTGCAGTGAAGTAGCTGACAATGGTTGCAAGGGAAGCAGGAAGAAAATCCACGAGGTCTCTGAGGCCTGCACATTAAAATGTATCAACAATGCCTTTTACTGCTTTGCAAAAGGTCCTACTCTCTTCATAATTTTTTGATGTGTAACATCATCTTCTATCTTTCATCTTACCTCCATATTTATATGCAGTTAAAATGCAAAAGAAAATGAGTTCACATTTATTGTTGTTAACTATTCACAAACCTCTGAACATAAGTTGCTTGACAATGTTATTATAACATGTAAAAGATTTGATGTCTTCTTTCATACATACAGGTTCCTTAGTGGAAAAGTAGAATACTACAGTCAATGAAGGGGCAAATTTCATGTCGCATTCCAATTTAGCATTCAGAAAGCATATGCCAAAGTCCAAAAGATGTGTTTGGTCCCAACAGAAAAACTAGAAACACATATCAATGCACAAAGTGGAAACATGTATCAACATAACTGAAGGATGGGTAAAACCTGATGGGTAAGAAACGAAAATCCAGATGATGACATCTTAAATGCAAAAGTGATCTACAGTCTCAGTCATCACCTACAAGAACCTGAGAGATTTGGCATAACAGCCACTTAACCCACGGAATGAAAATAATCAACCAAGCAGAGGTTTTTTAGGCCATCTAGGTAGAAAACTTGTAGTACAATAATCCAAATACCTACACCAGAGAACTGGAATTAAGAGAAAATCTTAATTGGGAAATTCAACAAAGTCAGAAAACACTTTTATATTTCATCCTTGTTATCTAATATCAACTAATCCTTAGCTCCCGGGGTGTAGAACAGTCGGTGATGGAGTGTACTGTTAAGGCATTCCATTATGTGAAGTCACCGGTTTGAAACCCTTGACTTACCTTGTGTGTCGTGTGAGGGGTCGCGTTGGCATGCCTGGAGGTTATAGTGGTAGCAGTCAGATAACACGACCATGTGTCACACGAGTACATGCCCGACTAGTTGCTGATTCCGCCAGTGACAAAAAAAAAATATCAACTAATCCTTACAGTTGCAATCTACCTTATGTCCTGGCCAACACATAAAATAAAGGATCACCTCTCTTCTTACTAAGCCAACAGATTAAGATTGAAAATTTAAAATCCAAAATGAGATCTCAAATTGCTGAAACATATTGAAGTCAAATTCTAATTTAAGGTGCACCGGAAAGATAGCTAGGTTGTGAAATCCCTACCAAAAGTAGCATTGGATCTCCTTCCCTATATTACATGAGCTACAAGGCAAGCACAAGTACATGCTTAAGTTCTTGAGGGCATTCCTTGTTTTCTCCTGCCTAGCTTGAGGCTTAAAACTATATGACCTTCTTCCCCTGGGTAAGTGGAGGGCGACAGCATCCTCAGGAAGATGCTTGCAAAAATTTTAAAAGGCCAAACCAAACATCAACAGAAGCAAGTTGGCCATTTAAAAAATGGAAAAAAAGAAAACTCCAATCTCTAGCTCAAGAAAGACATGAAATTACATGTCTATCCGTTTGAAAGTGGAAGACTCTTCCTAATTACTAATTAACTTAAAATAATAACAGGAACCAAAATCTAATATTAAATCATTTTGACTCCCCAATATTCAGAAAATGGGACTAGAAAGATTTATATTAAGCATTTATAACTCCTAAATGAATTAGTCATTACCAACCTGTCGTAAGGTCTCGAGGTGAAAGTCGTCCATGTGCACAAGCAGTCAATACAGCATCCACCACAAATGGGACAGCTCCCAAAATATCCCATGCAGGTAGCAAAGGTCTTAGAGATGCCTCCTCTCCTACACTTCCTGAAGAGTTGCTTAAACTGCTGCTGGCAGATGCCCCAGGTGTCGAAGACACAGTGCCTCCCTTACTCAATTTCCGATACATCATATTTAGAAGTCTATCTGCAATTTGATGCAGAGGATTACAACGAACAATCCCTGAAAGAGTCGATGCTATGCAAGCTTTGTGCTGGCGGTACCAAACATTAAATTTTGGAAATGAGTCAATAAGCACTGGTTGGGTAATCGATGAAAGTGCTCCAGGACTTTGACCCTTCACTGGAATCAATGGTTGAGGTAAACGGGAGCCAGTAACAGATGACCTTTCACCCAGATACTGTTCATTTTCCTTGGTACTATTTTCGACAGATGTATTAAAGGATGAAGCCAGATGATTATTACGCAACAGCAGAAGGTATTCAAGAGTAAGTTCTGAACCAACAGGAGCGCCCTTTCCTAAGAAGCAATGCTCAAATGGAGGCCGATAAAATTTCCACAATTTTAGGAGCAGAAGAAAAGCACATGAAAATACCATGTAAACTGAAATATCCTCTCCTGTATTTGATGTCTGTGGAACTGTTGGAGAGATGGATCCAAAAACCTCACAAATAGGCATCAATGCAACTGCAACTTCAGGAAACTGCCAAGTAGATTTTGATGGGAAACTATAAAAATTAGGCTGAATTGCAGCACGAGATGAAACAAGGACTGTGCAACTTTGAATGGGCAAATTAGATTAATCATTAAACATGCATAACAGAAATATGATAAGCCAAAGATAATTGGAATAAATTCAAGTGAAATAAACATACCATACCATACAATGAAAGAACATGAACAATGTCAGCAGAGGTTACTCCTAGGAGAACAGCGTATAATAATGGTGCATTAGCTACCAAATGACTCACAGACCCACGATAGTCTGGAGGAGCAGGTGGTGAAAGTAACTTTAATACCAAGCATACTGCATGTTCCTGTGAGGAAAGCCGAATGATGAGAACCTTAACAAGAACATTTTTAAACAAGAGACTTTTTCTCGGAACTTTTTCAAACACTCGGATAAAAAAATTCCTGCTAAAAGATCATTTTTAGGCATCTGGCAATCCAACATAGATGTATCAATCTTGTACACAGCCACATATCTTTGAATTATGTATATTTACGTCATATACTCTATAGTGAATGGCCAAGTAATGAAGGTTTCAGTGTCTTAATATAGAAATAATGATTATATTAGTCTATTATTCAAGTTTTCAAACCACAAATTTTGTAAGTCAGTGTTCACCTGAACATTCCATCCACAAATAAGAGATGCACCACACAAAATCCTGGCGGCAGCAGTCCTTTCCTCCTCCAGTCCATTGATCGCAATTTGATAAACTTTCTCGAGCTCTGCTAAGCTTCCATCAAAGCAGTGAAGAGTTCAGTGACATTCTCTGACAAAACTGGAGAGTCCAAGCAAAAACCTTAACATACAAACAAGAAACCAGATCATCTGTGACATTTAGTAATACTAAGTTATTGTATTGGAATTCAGATTTTAGACTCCGGGAAGTTTATATGGCTTCCAAAAATAAAGTTTGCACCAAAAGACTTGAAAATACCTCGAAGCAGGTGTTGCAATAAGAGCATTTCTAAGTGAAACAGAGAATGCAGCTCCTTCCATAAATGCAGCCCAAGGAGATACCTGAACTGGTGTTGACTGAGGTAATTGGTTTACTAGTTCTCCCACATAGCCTGGCCAAAAATATGCTGTTGAATCAATCAATCTTCTAGCAATGCATGCTTCAATAATCAGGTGCCACATGTTTCCACCTGAAAGAAAGATGAAAGTTATCTAACATTTTCGAAACTTGTTACCTTGGTGTCTATGAAATGAGCTCATCAGATATAGTCAGATATAATGAGAAAACCACTTGGAGAAAAGGAAATAAGAACCTATAAAACCAAACAGATGTCTAGATTTTAAATTCAACAATAACACTATAGGAAAAATATGAACTGTACATAAGAGAACACATTACTAGTTTAAAAAAACAGGGAAGAATATCCAAATAAGATCACCTGTTCTGCTTGAACTATCATTGCTGCTCAAACCATCAAACCTCACATTCCCACCATTGAGGCTAGAAACAACGTTTGCTGCTTTGGCAGCGGCCTGATTGGCTGCAGAAACTACAGATTGAGGGGGTGCCAATAGACTCTCAAACTGTCCCAAAATATTAAGGCTGGATACTAAGGCTGCGCGCTTTGTACCTAACCCTTTCCTCTCTTTATCATAATCATTTGTGGTCACAAAATCTCCTGCTGCATTATTCCCCGCAGTTTGAAGAGTTCTCTCTTCTTCCTCAATAATCTTCATAACTGCTAATGGCGTAATAGAAAGCAATATGGACAGCCGTGCATCAAGGTGGGGTATAGGACCCTCAAGTGGATCCCTTTCCTGCTCATAGAATATGACCAAAATAACATATGATTTTATAGAATAATCCAAAAGCAGTAACTAATTACACTTACATCTCCCTTTAAATTACAATGGACTAACTATTTCAGGTATTCCAATAAACTGATATTTGTTACAAAAGATATAGCTGATAGCTGTGAAGTATATATCTCTACCCTTTGAATAAGTCGAAGAGATGCAATCCAGAGACCTAAGAAAGTTTCCTGCCAACTGGCACCATTTACAGCCTGCAGAGATTTCACCAATTCTGTGCACCAATTGCCCGAGTCAGCACATATCAAAAGATATTAGAGATCACATTCCTGGAGCAATTCCTGGCTTAAACTAGAGCATCAAAAAATGTGTTGCTCTGAATTTGTATAAACTTCAGAAAGCCAAATGAAAATGAATCAAAGTAACAAGTTTCAAACATGCCCGATAAATATTTAAGGAGAAAATCATCTGTTTAAACTTGCACATACCAGCCAGCATCTCAATAGCAGATATGGTCAGAAGTTGTTTTCCTTCCATTGCATCTTCCATAAACAAGTCAAAAGGAAGCCATGAGGCAGCACGCCCTACTCCATGATTATGTTCAAATAAAGAGATATTAGATCCTGCATCCATAAGTGCTTTGATTGTATGGTGTTGACTGGGCCGAAATTCTTGACTTAGACCCCGTTGGATACAGCCAGTCAATTGTGTAAACAATTCTGTAGCCATCTTTGAATTTGATAACGATGAGCGACTTTCATATATTTGCAGACGTTGAAATAAGCCAGTCCATTGTTCAGGCCTATGGGATTTGCAGAAGAACATCAGTATTATGTTCCATATCAAAAATTTATTGGGTCAAATTCTAGTGACAATGTAAACATATATAAATTCTTCAATAGATTCCTACAAACTCAAATAGATAGGGGTGCGACTGAAACAAACCTACATCAAGTGCCACAAAAGGGCAAGATTTTATCATCAATCTCCAAAGACTCAAACTTGATTATTTGTTCATCACAATTGCCACAAATTAGTTTGGCGGACAGTCCTGTTAACACCAGATTTGCCTACACAAATTTTGATGTTGTGCTCCATCATATATTCATGGATATTATATGGGGTGAGCTCAATATTACAAAGTTCACCATTCAACATCGACCATTCCTGAGTACCTTGGCCATATGGGTACATTGTTGCAGAGCTTTACTCTAGCCCAAGCTTGTTCTAGAGTTGCAATGTATGAGTGTTTGGAGATTATCCAGAGATCAGTATTCCAGGACATCACATGTGCAATATATTTTTAATAGGTTTCCAGTTCAAGCTTCCAGAGATCTATTTTTAACAGTTTCTATTTTTAGAAACTTGATCATTTTCAGCAGCAGATGACAGTTATGGAGACCCAGTATTGAGTTCTTCAAATGGACGCTTTCAGATTTTCAAGATGAACAAACTTGGAAAATTTCTATTTGTAGAAATTAAAATTTATATCTTGGGTTTTAAGTTCAAGTTACGCCTTGATTTATTTTTCAAGTAAAAACCTATTTTTTCCTTAGGAGAAATTGCCTTAAGAGGATTCTAGTCACTTTATCATGACTGCCTTAAGAAGATTCTTCTCACTTTGTCATGAATCATATGGGCTTTACTTGGCATACTGAAGTTCTATTTTCACACATCATCTTTTCTGGGAGCTAAGGCGCACTTATGGAGGATTTTTATTGGTAGGATCTTATCTATTGTGCCCATTCTTCTTCCCTCTCTCATGCAGGACTTCTTTATTTGACTTCTCACTATTTGTATCTCTTCTATTCAGACAGATTATATTTGTACACCCCCAAGCTTAGACTATAAAAGTTGGAGGGGTAGTGTGGATTAGGGAAGGATTCATTGCTTGAGTTCTTGTCTTCTCATCCCATTCTTTTGTTGATATTATGGTAGCTGCGGGAGGTATTTACCTCCACGTGTAAACCTGACAAGGATAGAATACTCCAGGAAGCAAGAAGAAACCCTAATGAGTTGGCTAATAACCCTAGAAGATTTGTCGGCTCAAGAAAATAATTTATATTAGGTTATTAGCCTCCAAGAGAAGAAGTCGGCCATAAATAATAATATATACTGAACAAACAGATACCCAGAATGAGAAGTCGGCCCAGGCAGTTAGCCAGAATTAGTATAGATACAGGAGGCCAATTCTCATTATGGCAGGCAGTCTCAGAATTGCAGAGCAGCACTTGTGCGCACTGCAATTGCCCAGTTTCTGCGCAGTTTTGGAGGAGAGTTTCCGTTGCAGCTGCTGCAGCTAGCAATTACGCTTGGACTATCTCTTGGCTAGGGTTTGGACTATCTGATCAGCTCTTGTTGATGCGCTATCCTTGGGGAAAGGTGTGCTACCCTTTGTTTGGCTATCTAGCCTAGGGTTTGCTTCCGGAGTGATTCTCTGTCAAGATTAAGGTGCTCAGAGGGTGGCTTCAGTCTATGGTTGGGTGACAAGGGTATTGTCAATGGTAAAACGAGCACATCCACTTATATTCTAACATCTTTCTGTTTGAGTGAGTGTGAACGAGATTACTCGGTGAGAGTTAGAGGTCACTCCCATCCGATCCATGTGATTCCATCCCTGGACTTGGTAAGCGAAGGTGCTTTGGAAGCAGCTTGATCCCTTGGAGTGCTTTGAAGTTAAACTGATATCTCCAAACTTTGTAGTACTTGCAGCTGGAATAAAGGTACCATCTTATTTGGTGGCTAAATTGAAATGAACAAAGTTTATTTACTAACAAACATCCAACATAAGAAGGACAGTAAATAGAAATCCATATAGGACAAGTAATATAACTAATGAATAAGATAGATGATGATTACAATGAGCTAAGTGACAATATATATACACATTGACGGGTCACAAGGTTGATGGGTCACGTCCTTAGTTAGGATGTGTCTTATCATTTACTATTTATTTATTTGTTATTATTATTATTAGTTATTTATTTACATTTATTACATTGTCTTCTCCTTTAAAAATGCTTTGTCCTCAAAGCATAAAAATGTTATGCCTTCATTTTGACTAGTACCGCTTTCCCATGATTCTTCATTCTTGAGTTGATGATGACTGAAGACATGAGACGATACGATCTTCTAGTGTTGAGCAGAATTGTTGAATTGTAAGAGGATCTAACCACCCTAATCAATCTTTTGTGGCATTGTGAGTTTATAGGGTTTTTGGAAAGAACCTGTTGTATTGTGCTTCCCAAGGCAGCTTCTACTTTGAGACCGAATTGTACTAGAATCGATATTCTTTGCAATATAGGTCAATTGTTTTTGTTTAGAGCAATGTTGATAAACTGATTGGTTAAGATATCAACTCTTATGATTAGGATGTCGATAAGGCATCCTTTTACATGAACTTTACTTACCATATTTGTAGTGCTTTCTTTTTTCACTTTTGAAAGTCCACTTGTGTTGTGCTTTGTTGATCCTTTAAAGTTTACTGGTAAAGATACTTGGAATTTCCATTGTTTATGCGACATCTAAAGATATCCTTACTTCTACTGGCTTTGTATCTTCTTGAGTTGTGATGTTGATTGGATTAGTATTAGTTCCTTTCCCCACGCATTGGATTTTTTCATTCAGAGACTTCTCTAGTTCCATAGGTTCGGTTATTGTTTCTTTATTAACCAATGCTTCTTTCTTGGTAAGTTGTTCTAACTTGTTCTATAGCGACTTCTTAAGTAAGCTTTGATTATGATCCCTCGAGCGTGAAAGTTCTTCATTATTTTCTAACGTGTTGACTTCACTTAGGTCTTGATTCTCTGCTTTTCATCTTTTAACCTTTTGATTTGTTCTAGCAACCTATGATTAAGGTTCCTTAAGTGAGAATTTTCATCTTTTTCTAATAACCTATTGTTGAGTTTTTCATTGGGATCTTGATTCTCCTGTTCTAACTTTTGATTGCATTGCTTCGTATCTTTTGACTTCTTGATTTGTGAAAGTAGTTTTTGACTACAATCTTTTAGATAAGCAATTCCTTCATTTTTTCTAATAATTCTGTTAGAATTTAAGGGCAAAAACAGTAGCTAGCGAAAACAGAAATATTTTCCTTTTAATTTCCAAACATCAACTACTGTAATTTAGGATCAGCAAGACATTAAATTTTTTATAGCATAAAAACAGTAAATAATAGAACATTTATTTAACTATTACCTTTGGCTGAAACAAAAAATAGAATTATCTGATATGCTGTTATCCTCTTTGATGTATGCTCAGAAAAAGCTTTAAGGGATCATGGATCAAACCCTCAGGGTAGATCTCATCATGATCATTAGGAGAAAATGCCAAGAAGAACTTTTAGGGTAGAAAACCAGAAAACAAAAATTAGGCAAGCTGAGAATCTAGGAAACATGCCACTGTCAAGTAATAGGGTTGAAAGCAAAACAGCTCTGTTTAACCTAGGGCTGAAAAGAAAAAACCCCAAACAGCATTAACAAATTTCAGCCCACAGAAAACTGCTTCAGCAGTTCCAGAACAGCCCTAGATCTAGTATTAGGCTATTGGCATACAAGGTGAGTCAGCAAGTTATCTAGACAGCAAAGAGGCACAGGCAAAACAAGGTGGCACCAGAAGGCGGCACCAGCAAGAAGAACACCTACTCAGCAAAGCGGCACCAGCAAGAGCAACCAAAGGCAACCTACAGTTGGCTGGGAAAGACCCTTAGGGTCAGCGGAAAACATAATGCTGGAGAGGGTAAGCTCACAGTGGATATAGTAGACCAAAACACACCAAGGAACCTGTCCTAGAAGGGCCGCAGCCACTTAGCAAATTGAACAAGAGGAGCTGCAGAAATACCTCAGACCAAAACTCGGCTTAGAGAGTGTGAGTGTTGAGTGAGGAATAGGTCACTTTATTTATAGTTTTGGTAGGTAGGTTGGGGATAGCACATTAGTCCTTTTTTCTAACTTTAGGGTTAGGTTTAAACCCTAACAAATAAACAAATAATATTTTACAATATAAAATATTAAATGTTAAATCAAAAAAGTCAACAAGGAAATAAACAAGTCGAAGAGAGGGGGTTTTAAGATCAAGGCGGCCAGCTTGCTTTAGGAGGAAGTAAAGAATCGAACCAACATCCAAGCAACAAAAAGGGGTTTCATAACTCAAGCAAGGGGGGTTTCATTTTTTTTTGTTTGCTAGTTTGTCCGTGACCTGCGGAACTAGCATGTGGCTAAGAAACCGCGACTCAGGGGCATCTAAGCCGTCAAAATCACTCGGGGATCGCACCCAACCTAAGCCACACCAACCCTTAACATAGCTGGATTTTTTATCCCCGCAGGTTTCGAACCAGTGACTTCACATCACGGAGTGCCTTAACAGCACACTCCGTCACCGACTTGCTACACCTCAGGGACTGCAAGGGGGGTTTCATTAAAACACAAGAGGGCAAAGTCAAAGGTTAAGTTCTTCTTTAATGGCAGAATGTCCACATGAGTCTCATGATATAACTTATAAGCTTTTGCATTATTTAATTTTAAGTTACTTTTGTATTATTTAATTTTATTCTTTTGCATTTATTTGACCAAATCGCCCTTACTATGCAATGACCAGAAGAGGCATTCAACACTGGGTTACAATGATTTTTTTACATAGACTTAGCTAGCTACCTACATAAATTGGCTAGGTGCGATGTATTCATCTTATCTCCCTCACTAGTGCTACATGGCAGCTTACTTCATTACTTGGCAGGGACTAAGCTGCCATGCAGCACTATTTTAGTGGCGCTTTTCCACTCCACTCCACGCATCATCTTATCTCCCTCACTAGTGCTACATGGCAGCTTACTTCATTACTTGGCAGGGACTAAGCTGCCATGCAGCACTATTTTAGTGGCGCTTTTCCACTCCACTCCACGCATCTATTAATAATTAAAGAAAGAAGTATAAAATTTTAAAGCATAGGTGGTTGTTGTCCTAATGTTTTCTCATTAAATAACTCAAAACAAAATTTATTTAACAATAGAAAATTAAATTTTTGAACATTGCATCAATCATATACTAGTTGAAAAATGAACGGAAGAAATAAAACACTTACACAAGGGTTTATCTTTCTAATTAGTGTTTCATTCCTTTGATCAAAACTTACAAGGTGACCAGTGTAAACAGATGTACGGTCAATAAAATCACCTCAAACAACAGTGTATGATTAGATCTGAGAGTGTACAACAAATTTGAGGATGTTCGGCTTGTTCATGAAGAAACCACTGCTACAATTGTAGTGGTATGGCCTATATGGCCTACTGTACTTGTTGGTCTCTTCAAAAATTTGTTCATCTTCTCCTTGAATGCACTTTACCCTCCTCCAACTCTATTGCTATCTTCTCATATGTGAGATTGACCTCTCTTATCTTGTTATATTTATACTTTGGGAGAAGATAATCAATCTCCTCAATCCTCACTGTCACCTATCTCAATCCTAAGATTATGGCTAGGATTAAATCCTAATATAAGTCACTAATGTTCTAATATAAGTCACTAATGTTCTAGAACTTCTAGAACATTTCATTTAGATTGCGAAGACTAATTGACTTCGAAATATTAGACTTCCACTTTTCTTTTATTTTTAAAGTGAAATTACTAGATAGAATTATTTCCCACTTTTCCTAAGTGGTCACTAACAAAATGTCTCAAACCACTTCTTGCACATTCACATTGAACCTTGTGCAAGAAGTTCCTCCTTGAGCTACATTTCTTAGCACTCCCTCTTTAGCAAGGAAGGAATTATGTACCAATCCAAATATGTCTCCGAATGCTTCAAGCTTCCCTTTTGCTAAGGGCTTGGTCAGAATATCAACTACCTGCTAATCTATGGGAATATACTCATATACTCGACTTTCACTTTCCCCTTTTGAAACATGTCTTGTATGAAGTGATATCTAATCTCTATGTGCTCGTGTTAAGGTCCTAACCCGCACTTAGGTAGATCAATGTATTCGGATGTAATAAAAGTCAATATTAATAAGACCTTTCAATAAAATAGAATAAGGCAGATGTAAGAAGACCTAATAGAAGCTTCCGCTTCTAGAAGGATCTTCCTCTAGATGTTTCTCTTAATAGACATATTAGTATAAATAAGAGTCGAGGGTATGAAAACCCTAGCTTGGAGATTATTGTAACAAAGCGTTGCTCGACTGGAGGTTGCCCCCTCGAAGAGGCCTGTGAACATTGCCATATGATTCAAAGTGTTATTTCTGTTGCTATTTCGTATATCATTTCTGTGTATTGTGAAGATTATGCTGGATATTTTACTGTTATTCTGTCATTTCTGTTCTGCATATTTTATATATCTGGTATCCTGCAAGTGGTATCAGAGCACTTTCCTTGGCAGAAATTGTGGGTATTTTTTTTTCAGGGTAGAGACATATTCCGGCGTCTTTAAGCCACAGATATCTATCGTTACGCGCATAAACCCGCGGTTGTGGGATTCATACACGCAGGAAATACAAGTGGTTCTTAAACGCACATCTGTTGGCCACCCTTGTAACCCCTGTTGGTACCCCTTCGAGTGGTAGCGCATCAGACAACACCTGTGTACGGATCAGCCTAGATTTCCTGAAGCCCTCTTTAGATAAACCTATCGACCGCCAGACTGCTATAGTGTCACCGAGAACAGCACTCGAGAAGATACTCTCTAGTACCTGGGTAGTCGGGTAGTACGGCTAAGGGTACGGTCTATCCTCCTTAGTTAGTGCCCTGAGATATTGGGCCGAGTACTATTGTTGGAGCCCGCACGTATATCAAAGAGCTATAGCACAGGGCAAACCCTTGTCTGTAGAACCCTTGAATACCTAACCCTTGGGAAACATAAACAACAACATAAACAAATTAAACTGGCGAGATCTATTGACTCGCATCTATGTTCAAGTTGCTAAGTAAATACTCTCTGGTTCAGAAATTTTTTCACCATTATTTGAGACCTATTCCATTAGATTCATCTCATCTCCCTTATCATTTTCATCCATATCATTTTTCCGCAAAAATTTCTGACCCCACCCACCCCCTTTTCAGTTCACCCATTTTTCCCCATTATTTGAGACCTATTCCATTAGATTCATCTCTTCTCCCTTATCACTTTCATCCATCTCATTTTTCTGCAAAAATTTTTGACCCCGCCCGCTCCCTTTTCAGTTCACCCATCATCATGGCCCATACCCGTAACCAAGAACTAGAGTCTCGCTGCACCACCCTGCAATCTGGTTTACTTGAGACCCAACAAGAAGTGCAACAACTCAGTGCTACCATTGCCTCTCGTGATGCCTCCATGAATGCATCCGTAAATGTAGTCGTGCAGTCCGCAATGGCGGAAGTCAAACATGAACTGACCACCCAGCTGGAATCTGTCTTTGAAGCACTCTGCACCAAACTCAAGCTCCCTACAGATGACTCTTTTCCTGAGGCACATAAAAAAATTGAAGGTGAAACTTCTTCCCATTCCTTTCAACCCCATCACTTTCAAAGGGACATACGCCTTCCATGGGTGGATGTAACCAAATTTGATGGCTCGGACCCCACTGGTTGGGTCACACAAATGGAACATTATTTCTCTCTCTACA
>ML778527.1:286663-299004 GCA_009831015.1 Picea engelmannii
TGTTGCTATTTTGTATATCATTTATGTGTATTGTGAAGATTATGCTGGATATTTTACTGTTATTCTGTCATTTCTAGCATTTCATTTCTGTTCTGCATATTTTATATATCTGGTATCTTGCAGCTCGGACCTGTCATGAAACACTGGATTCTCAGATAGTTTGATACAACTTTGATTATCACAGTAAATTACTATGCGGTCCAAATCTTGATCAAGCAATCCTGCAAGTAACTTGCAACGCTAGATGGTCTTACAACTAGCAGTACCGACTACCATATATTCTGCCTCTGTTGAGCTAAGTGCCACGAAAATCTGCCTCATGTTGAACCCAAGCTAAAGCAACACCCTCATGTGCTCTTCTTGTTTGCTACACTACCTACCCAATCTGAGTTTGAATACCTCTGCAACTTCACTTCACCATCTCCAAAATATCTCAAGACCATACTCCATTGTGTGCCCCTCAAGTATCTGAGCACATGTTTTACTACTGCCCAATGCTCATGTCTGGGCTCCACCATGAATTGACTCAATGTGTTCGTTGAAAAACATGTTTCTTGTAGAAATTTAATGACAAAATCAGCATACACAAATTCTGTCATACATAAATTTCGTCACACTTAGCAACCTAGAGATAATTGTCTTAAATGAACTTTGAAATGTATAAACCAACATTCAGAAAATACCATAAGCAGAAATACACATTGCTAAGCACTTTTGCAGTGGAAAAATAACAATGAACAGCAATCACACATTCATGTAAAATTCAGAAATTTAGGCAACCAACCAAGGAAAACCCTAATGTGGGGAAACCCAAAGAGAGAGAGAGAGAGAGAGAGATTATATTAGCTTCAGGAAAGTACATATCAGCAGCAATATTACATTTAGCAGCCAAGAGAATCACTTACAAACACAATATGTCCCACAACTTGCTACCTAGAAAATTGTGCCACAGTTCGTACAAGTGTACGGCCTTGCTGAAATCAACACCTCAAAAATCATTCCCTCAACAGGTTGTTGTACCTTCCTTCCTGTACGATTGTCCTCCAAACAAAATCCCTCAAATGCTGCCTCGAAAACCGTGGCCTCACTTGCCTCGATTTTCATGCCCAATTTGTTGTTGTACGGCCTGTACGAATCCGTACAGTACGACCTGTCCTCAGCAATAAAAAACAACTCCTAAACAGAAGTTACTCCTTGGGAAATGTGCCCAATTTTCCTTGGAAACCGTGCCAAAAATCTATTGCACACTTTCCTCTTCAATCTCTCTCAATCTCTCTCAATCTTCTTCACTTGTCTTGCACACTACCCTAGGCATTCTCTTATAATCTAAAAGTGACATTTCACCTTCCAAGTGTCTTTTCACCTTCCCCATCTCTAAATCCAATGGCCAAGATCTAATTTTTCCTTTACATGATCAAGGGACATGATTCATTCCCCCCAAAATAAATCACTTAAAATATTAAAATACAAAATCACTTTATAACATAAGTGCACTTTATGAAATAAAGTCACTTTAATATTAAAAGGTACACTTTATAAAAAAAAGTCACTTTAATAAAAGAACCACTTTATTACAAATTTATAAAAACCCATTACAAAGTCAAGTGCCTAGTAGTGTAAATACAAGGTCACTTCTGCATACAAGACAAAACATGTGAAGTACCTCCCGAGCTATAAAAGCTAACACTCCCTCTTAGAGAGGGATGTACTCGTTGACATTACCATCATATGGTCCCATCACATTGTTTGCAGTAGGAGCTCCCTCTGAACCTGGAGCCAACCCCAACACCTGCACAGAACTCGAACCAAAAGACATCCTCCTGACAACTACTCTGAACCCTGAGCTCCTAGGAGAATCCACTCCACCCTGAGCTTTTCTTCGGTCACACCAGTTGAGCCTCTTGTTGGTGCTCAGAAGAGACTCCCTCTCTTCCCTCGGAATGCAAGACTGAATCCTTGGGCCCACCACAGTCTCATGAGCCTCTTGCTCCTCATCCGACTCTGAATAATAGCCAGTAGGTTGTCCTCGCAACTTGTACAACCTATCCATCTAATCACCAATCAATTGTGGTTCAATCGGATCCACTCCCTCCCTGTATCAGGCCCCTCATGTTCCTTCCTCTTCTTTTTCTTCTCAGGACAACAATAACATCTAACTTTACTCAAGTCCCTCCCAGAATTTCCTTTCTTCTTCCCATTTCCCTTTGCAGCAAGAGAAGCATTCTCTTCATCAACTCCATCTCCCTATTGTCCACTGCTCTGAGATCCTTCCCGGATCTCCTCCTAAGTGAAATCGTCCCACAATCTACTCCAATCTGGAAGATGCTCACGACCCACCACACACTTTACGAAGACTTCCCATTCCTTGGTGAAGCCTGTCAAGACTAACCTCATCAACTCTGAATCCGAAATGACCTCCCCAACTGCAACCAACTCATCTTTCACTTGAGTTACCCAGGTAAGATAAGAAGCCACACTCTCACCCTTATCCATCTTAGTATCATGCAATTTATCCTTCAAGGCCATTTTTCGGTTTTCATTCTTCACCTCATACAAGTTTTCAGTGCATCCCACATCTCCTTGGTTGTTTTCTTCTCTGCCAAGTGTGGGATAAGGTGGTCCTTCACCCCATCCAGAATAAGCCTCTGAGCTTTGGCCTCCTTTACCTCATGTAAATCCAAAGCTATAGGGTTTGTTGAGGGAACAACAACTATGGCGCTGACAAAGCTCCAAATTTTGTTCTCTCTAAGAATAGCTAACATTTTGACTTTCCATTGCAAATAGTTGGAAATCTCATCCAACCGGTCCTCATACCTGATGCAAACAGCCATCTCCATGTCAATTGTTCAAAAAAAACAACTAGCAAATTCCCCCCTTCAAATCTTGCCCAAAAATAACACTGCTCATTGTACCTCAGAGCCCAAGCTCTGATACCATGTACAAATTATATCATACACTTAGCAACCTAGAGATAATTGTCTTAAATGAATTATGAAATGTATAAACCTGCATTCAAAAAATACCACAAGTAGAAATACACATTGCTAATAACTTTTACAACGGAAAAATAACAATGAACAACAGTCACACATCCATGTAAAACTCGAAAAATTTAGGCAACCAACCAGGGAAAACCCAATGTGGGGAAACCCAAAGAGAGAGAGAGGGAGATTATATTAGCTTCGGGAAAGTACATATCAACAGTGATATTACATTTAGCAGCCAAGAGAATCACTTACAAACACAATCTGTCCCACAACTTGCTACCTAGAAAATCGTGCCATAGTCTATACAAGTGTATGGCCTTGCTGAAATCAACACCTTAAAAATCGTTCCCTCAACAGGTTGATGTACCTTTCTTCTTGTACGATCATCCTCCAACAGAAATCCCTCAAATACTGCCTCGAAAAGCATGCCCTCACTTGCCTCAATTTCTGTGCCCAATTTGTTGATGTACGACATGTACGGATCAATACAGTACGACCTATCCTCAGCAATAAAAACAACAGCTCCTAAACATAAGTTCCTCCTTGGGAAATGTGCCCAATATCCCTTGGAAACTGTGCCAAAAATATGTTGCAAACTTTCCTCTTCAAGCTCTCTCAATCTCTCTCAATCTTATTCACTTGTATTGCACACTACCCTAGGCATTCTCTTATAATCTGAAAGTGACATTTCACCTTCCAAGTGTCTTTTCACCTTCCCCATTCCTAAATCCAATGGCCAAGATCTAATCTTTCCCTTACATGATCAAGGGACATGATTAATTCCCTCCAAAATAAATCACTTAAAATATTAAAGTAGAAATTCACTTTATAAGTCACTTTAATATTAGAAGGTACGCTTAATTAAAAAGTCACTTTAATAAAAAAAAACACTTTAATACAACTTTATAAAAACCCATTACAATGTTAAGTGCCTAGTAGTGTAAATACAAGGTCACTTCCGCATACAAGACAAAACAAGCAAAGTACCTCTCGAGCTATAAAAGCTAACATTTTTTGTCTAATGATGACCAAATACATCAAGGAATCTATCAGTTGCTTGTACAATGTGGGATCCACCAACTCTAAATCTAAAGCTATCACCTTCTTTAGATTAGTGATCATGGGTGTGGCCATAGGTTTATAGTCTTCCATCTAAAACCTCTTCAAGATATCAATTGCATACTTACCCTGCCCAAGGAAAATCTCCCTAGTTTTTGCCAAACCTCCAAACCCAAGAAGTAATGCACCATGTTGATGTCCTTCATCTCAAACTCAGTTGCCATATCTACTTTGCACCCCGCAATAAGCTTCTCTACACCTGTAAGAAACAAGTCATACAACACCAAAACCAACAGATTAGATCCAACAAATATATAATATAAGTTAGGATTTCCTTCACTTTTGGTGAAGCTTGTTACCCCCTCACCTAAGGGTAACTAGAGGAGATCATGTCTCATGGCCTGCAATGAAGATAATGATCCCGATGATGATGATCAGTATTTTCATAGACAATGACCCATCATCTCTTCAGATGCCTCCCTCCTCATCAGCACAACCCATCACACTTGATCAGCATGGTTCATTGGAAGAGGGTGGTCCAACACATTATGAAGAACATTAGTCCTTGTTTCATATAAAGTGTCATATTTAATTCATTTGGCATGTAAGTGAGGATCATGGGTTGAAGTTGGATAATGGATCATAAACTCAAGAAGTTATGATTTTTGCCTTGTTCCCCCCATACTTGGCACTTTCCATCCTGGGGACTTCCTCAGTGTAATAAACTTCGGTATGGTTGTTACATGTACACCAAAAACGCTCGTGGCGTTGAATTTTCACTATGTTGGGCTCAAGTATGAGGTTTATTTCATTTTAGCATTTACTTGAACCATAAACAAATGCAACTACACAATTTACAAGTGTCGCAATAACCAAGATCACAAGAAGAAGTACCATGCACAAGAACACAAGAAATATCTTGGGAAACCCTTCTACTCAAGGGAAGAAAACCCAACAATCCTTTGCTATATTCTAAAGAGAATATCCCCCAACCATAAAACCCTAATGCACACAAGAGGGTGCTCTACAACCTTGAAACTTGCGTCCAAGAGAGGTGTGCACTTCAGCCCTAGAAATGTACTCGCTGAAATTCTGAAATGTCAAGTGACTTGTGTGTGAGTGTGTTTTCTCAATGGGGATATCACCTATATTTATACTAGACCAGACACAGCAATAGATGTGTCTGTTGGCACAACAAGGTCGACCTCAATAACTCAAAAAATAATTAATTATTACAATAAACCTTAATTATCTTTCACATATGGTGGGGCCGACCTATACCCTTTACATCACAATTAGGGTTACAGGTAAATCTTACACTTAGACAATATAGCAAGGGATCCACACGTCCACTAGTGCTTAGCCACTAGGGACACGTCCACCTGTGCTCAGCCACAGGGACGTCATACTCAACAGAATCATCTGGAGTACCACATTGTCTCATCTCTCACACAAAGGAGAATGATACACTCATCACATGGACACACCCAACCACTGGGGGACGACTCAACTCTCCAGAGGAGAACGATGCCCCAACCACTTGGGGGATGACTTGACTCTCACATAGAGGAGAACGATGCCCCATCACGTGGATATGTCCAACACTGGGCTCCCTCTCAGGTCGACTCAACTCAGTCACAGAGAACGTATCCTGGAGGATGTCTCACGAAGTTGCAATCATCAACACTCCCTCTCCGCTAGGGAGGCATTCTCCACCAGGCCAAGTCTCTCACGAAAGTACTCGAACTTCGTCTTGGCAAACGGTTTGGTGAAGATATCTGCAATCTGCTCATGTATAGGAAGGTATTGCACGTGTACTACTTTCCTCTACACCATGTCTCTGATATAATGATATTTTATCTCAATGTGTTTTGATTTATCGTGAAACACAGGATTCTCAGAGAGCTTCACATAGCTCTGGTTATCACAATGAATAATGGTAGAATCCATCTCATGATCAAATAAATCTGTTAGGAGCTTGCAAAGCCACACTACTTTGCGGACTGCCACATTCAATGCTATATATTGTGCTTCTGTGGTACTCAAGGCCACAAAGCTTTGTTTCCTATTGCACCAAGAAACCATGGCAGACCCCAAGGTAAAACAACAATCAGATGTGCTCTTCCAGTCCACTGTGCTCCCTACCCAATCTGCATCAGCATATCCCTACAAACTCATGTCTACACTAGAGGCATATCTCAGGCCATATCCTATTGTGCCTTGTAGATATCTCAATACATGCTTTACTGCTATCCAATGAGTCTGTCTCGACTTACTCATGAACCAACTAAGTACATTCACTGCATAGCATATGTCGGGTTTGGTGTTAACCAGATACATCAATGATCCAATCAGTTGTCGGTACAAATGTGGATCAATCTCACCTGAATCAGTAGAAGCTTCGTTCATTTTCTTCAAATCCATCACCATCAGTGTAGGTATGGATTTGCAGTCTGTCATACCGAACTTCTTCAATATCTCCACTGTATATTTTCCTTGACTCAGGAAAATCTCATCAGTCCTCTGCCATACTTCTAGTCCCAAGAAGTAGTGCATCATACCCAGATCCTTCATCTCGAATTCAGAAGTCAATGCTCGATTGCATTCAACAATAAGTCTTTCTGAACCGGTGAGGAATAAGTCATCCACATACAAGACCATGATCGAGCACTCGTCACCAACAATGTGATAATATAGGTTTGGATCAACAACACTTTTGCTGAAGCCCAAACTCATCAATAATCCATCCATCTTCTCGTACCAAGCATGTGGTGCCTGCTTTAGTCCATACAAGTCTTTCTTCAACCTGCACACATTTCTTGTTGTGTACTAGGAATCCTTATGGTTGCTTGATGTAAACTTCTTCCTCGGTCTCACCATTGAGAAATGATGTATTTACATCCATCTGATGTAATTTCCAACCCATGGATGCAGCTAGTGCAATGATAGTAAGGATGGAAGTGTATCGGACTACTGGAGCAAATGTCTCATCATAATCAATTCCCTCTACCTGTGAGAATCCTCTGGCTACAAATCTCGCTTTTTATTTCTCGACACTTCCATCAGTTGCATGCTTGATCTTATAGATCCACTTGGAAGTCACTACAGACTTCCCTTCTGGTCTCGGAACAATATCCCACACATCATTCTTCATGATGGACTGATACTCTTCTGCCATGGCATCTTGCCATACCTGCTGCCATGTTGCTTCTCCATGAAAAGAAGGCTCAGTTTCAATGATGTGGCTCATGGCTGAAAAATAGCTCGAAAATCTCTTTGGTTTCTTTCTCTCTCGGAATGTGCCTTGAGGACCTGCATGTCCCTCTACCTCCTGCAGAGTTTGTCGAGCCCAGGCGGGCCTTTTATGGCCTACTGCAATGTCTCTGGGGACATCAACTGGAGCAACTGGATCAACTGGATTGACTAGAACAATGGTTGTCTCCCTCTGAACTGTTGAAGGGGGAGAAGTTATTGTCTCGCTGTCAATCTCCATCTGAGATTCTCTGGATCTTCGAAAGGCTATCTCTTCCTCAAAGATGACATCTTTGCTCACCTCAATTTGTCTCTGACCAGGGATGTAGATCTGGTATGCCTTCGAAGATTCACTGTATCCCACAAATGTACCCTTTCTCCCTGAAGGGTCTAGCTTGGACCTCTTCTCTTTGGGTACATGAAAGTATACTCGACACCCAAATATCCTGAAGTGTCCAACCTCGGGCTTCACTCCGGTGAAGGCTTCTTCGGGAGTCATATTCTTCAAAATTTGGTGAGGCCTCATGTTCTGAACGTATATTGTTGTCATGGATGTTTTTGCCCACAAAATCATAGGTAGACTCTGATCATGTATCATTGCTTTGGTTGCCTCAATGATAGTTCTGTTCTTTCTCTCTGCAACCGCATTTTGCTGAGGGTTATAAGGAACTGTGTACTCCCTCTTGATCCCTACCTCAATACAGAAATCATTGAAATCCTTGGAGGTGTATTCTCCTCCATTGTCTGATCTTGGTACCTTGATCTTCCTTCCGTTCAGGTATTCAACCTGAGCTTTGAATTCTTGAAATCTTGCAAGGACTCCATCCTTGGTCTTCAAGAAATAAATCCATGTTTTTCAAGAGTGATCATCTATGAAGAGCACATAGTACAAATATCCATTTAAGGAGGCAACAGTCATTGGTCCACACACATATGAATGTATCAAGTCCAAGATTCCCTTAGATTTGTTGTCACTGCTCAAGAAGGACACATTGACATTCTTTCCAAGAGCACAACCTCTGCAAACACCTTTATGTTGAACCTATCTCTGGAAGGCATGTTACCATTTTCCCTAGAGTTGGAAGGGCTCTATAATGAATGTGAGCTAGTCTCCTATGCCATAGCTCACTCAAGTTGATAGTATCATGTAACAGGGCCTGGACTGGTCGGATAGTCAACTTGTATAAGTTGTTTTCTTGAACACCAATTACTTGGGCAAAATTCATATGTGATTCCTTGTGCCATGCAAGAACTTTTCCTTCAGAAAAGGTAACCTTGTAGCCTTTGTCTTCTAAGGAAAAAATGGAGACAAGATTCATCTTCATCCCAGGTACATATAGTACCTCACTCAACTGAAGAGGTATGTCAAAATCTAGTTGGAATGTAAAAGTTCCAATCCCTTTCACATTATATCTGGCGTTGTCTCCAAGTACAACATGTAAATTGGTCTCTTTCTCAACAAGATCTGTCAGATGATCTCTATATCTGGTCATGTGCCTGGAGGCACCACTGTCAATTAACCAAATATCATTATCAGTAGGAACCGTACCTGAGAGTGTTGAAATGAATAAGAAGGCTTCTTCTTTGGTGTCTTCATCTCTCTGAAGTCTTGACTTCCAGGAATTGAAGTTGCTTGATCCATCAAGCTTATCTTCCACCATAGTTTTGTTCATCATATTTTCAGATTCTTCACAAACCCTTACCAACTGGGCTAGGAAACCTAACGACTAGGCTAGGCTAGCAGTCTTAGGTTTTGTTGGGCTAATGACTGCCAACAATAAGCCTTGAAAGTCAGAAGAACATTGGTGAGTTGAAAAGCTCCTTCAATGAGCTACAGAAACCATAAAACTGAAATTTCTACAGAAAAATGTGAAACCCTAGAAACCCTAGGGCCAAAAATTCAAAATTCTCGGAATTGCAATCTGAGAGTTGTTGGAGGTGTGTTGAGGGGGACCGTACACCCCTATGCAATTTTTAGCCCCAGCGTTTCAGTATTAAATGTTGGAACACCCAAAAAGGAGAGGGTCATACGGTTTTCTGGAAACCCTAGGAGGGTCGTACGGTTCTGCAGAAGAGAGAGGGTGGTTGCTTGAAGCTTGTACAATGGCTTCATCAAGACCTATGCTCTGATACCATATTTAATTTTCACTATGTTGGGCTCAAGTATAAGGTTTATTTCATTTTAGCATTTACTTGAACCATAAACAAATGCAACTACACAATTTGCAAGTGTTGCAATAACCAAGATCACAAGAAAAAGTACCATGCACAAGAACACAAGAAATATCCTGGGAAACCATTCTACTCAGGGGAAGAAAACCCAACAATCCTTTGTTATATTCTCAATGTTGAAATGTAACAAGGGATGTCCTCATTCATGTTTTTTTGTTTTGTCATGGGGAGGACATAAAGTCATATTTCCTAGACATGTTTTATTTGTAAAGTGACTTTTTAAATAAAGTGTTTTTACAAAGTGAATGTACTTTACAACTTGAAGTGATTTTAAGTTGTGGGACCCAAAAAGTATTTCATGAGCATTTATTACTTATTTTGTAATTAATGAGGAGCATTAAATATGAGCCCTCAGATTAGACTTATGATAGCCATTAGATTGAGTTGGTTATGTAAGTTAGGGTTTCTTGGGAAAAGAGAAGAGTACATATACATGCTTAGGGATGTGAGAAGAACACACCGAGAAGACGAGAGGAGTTGAGTTAGAGAGATTGCTTGAGAGAGGAAAGTGAGCATCAAGAAGGGCGCAATTCCCAAGAGAGCTAGGGTGCAAATCCCAAGGAGGCATTTTCTGTTTTGATTTGCTACAGGTGATATTTGTTAGGACAGGGTGTACTGTACGAATCCGTACAGGTCATACAGCAGCATTCTTGAGGCACGAAAACCGAGGCAAACTTGGGCACGATTTTCGAGGCAGCCCTTGAAGAATTTTTTGAAGGAGGACGATCGTACAGAAGACAAGGTACAGCTGCATGTTGTGGCATGAATTTCGAGGTGCCAACTTTCAACAAATCCGTATAGCTATACGGATTGTGGCACGGTTTTCAAGACAGATTTGTGGGGGACAGATTTTGTGTTGTAAGAGGTATTTCTCTTGGCTAAAAAGTGTTATTGATGTTGTTTTGAACTTTCCTGAAGCAAAATAATAATATCTCTCTCTCTCGTTGGGTTTCCCCACATTGGGGTTTTCCCTGGCATTTGCCTAAATTTCTGTGAGTTACGGGTTGTTGTCCACTGTGTATTTCCACTACATATTTTGTTGAGCAATGTGCATTTTTGCTTATGGAAATTTTTGAATGTGGGTATGCATTTATGAAATTTATGAAGACAGTGATCTCTAGGTTGCTAAGTGTTTGACGAAATGTGTGAATGAAATATTTCTAATTTTGTCATTAAAAATCTACATGGTATCAGAGCTTGGGCTCTGAGTGACGGTGGACAGTGTGATTTTTGGGCAAAAGGGTGTGATTGTTTTCCTTGAGTTGTGACAGGGAATATGGCTGCAAGCATTAGATATGAGGATCGGTTGGATGGCATTTCAAACTACTTGCAGTGGAAGGTTCGTTTGTCAGTCGTTCTCAAGGAGAACAAGATCTATAGCTATGTCAACTCTGTTGTAGCAATTCCCGCAGCAGATCCTGTTGCTTTGGACTTGCATGAGGTCAAGGAAGCCAAAGCTCAAAGGATTATTCTGGATGGGGTGAAGGATCACCTTATCCCACACTTGGCTAAGAAAAAGACTGCCAAGGAGATGTGGGATGCACTTAAGAACTTGTTCGAGGCGAAGAACAAGAACCGGAAGATGGCCTTGAAGGCTAAGTTGCATGATACCAAGATGGGTAAGGAGGAGAGTGTCTCTTCTTATCTTACCCGGGTGGCTCAAGTTAAAGATGAGTTGGCAGCTATTGGAGAGGTCATTTTGAATTATGAGTTGGTGAGGATAGCCTTAAATGGCTTCACCAAAGATTGGGAAGTCTTCGTGAAGTGCATGGTGGGTCATGAGCATCTACCAGATTGGAGCAGACTGTGTGATGATTTCACTTAGGAGGAGATCCTAGAAAGATCTTCGAGCAGTGATCAGAAGACAAACAGAGCTGATGAGAATGTTGCTCTTGTGGCAAAGAGCAAGAAGAAAGGAAGTTTCGGAAGGGACTTGAGTAAAGTCAGATGCTATTGTTGTAACCAGTTGGGGCACCTTGCCTCTCATTGTCCTGAGAGGAAGAAGGAGTTAGAGGGGCTTGAGACAGCGGCTACAGCAGCCATAGAGGACTTTGCTTCAAAGTTCGATAGGGAATTTTCTTTGGTTACCCTAGTTTCCAGTGTTGGCAGCGGAGGATTCGGAGGTGATGTCAGATGGATTGTGGATAGTGGAGCCTCTAACCACATGACGGGAATCTGGCGAGTATTCTCAGATTTCACAGAGATTGCTCCTGGCCGACAAGTGGTAAATGAAGGTGGTATGGCGAGAGCTGTACGTGGAGTTGGGAATGTCAGATTCCAACTCGAGTTTGGGGGACTCTTGGAGATTGATGGAGTTCTCTTTATTCCAGGGTTGAGTGTTAACTTGCTCTCAGTCTCAGCCTTGGAGGATGTAGGATATTGCGTGTTGTTCAAGAGGGAACATGTCTTTATCTAGAAAGAGGGAGTGGACCTGGTAGAGTTGCAACTGATCGGTAACCGGGTGAACAGGTTGTATATGTTGAGAGGACAGCCTTTGATGTATGATTCAGCGTCGGATGAGGAGCGTGAGGAGGCTTCTGAGACTGCGGTGGTGCCAAGGTATCAGTCTTTCATTCTAAGAGAAGAGAGTGAGTCTCTTCTGAGCACCAGCAGAAGGCTCAGCCAGGTTGATCGAACCGATGCTCAAGATGAAGTGAGCTCAGGGTTCCGGGAGGTTGCCAGGAGAAGATCTTCTGGTTCGAGTTTTGTGCAGGTGTTGCGGATGGCTCTAGGTTAAGAGGGAGCTCCTACAGAGCATAGTGTGATGGGACCAGATGATGGAGATGGCAACGAGTACATCCCTCGTTAAGA
>ML778527.1:307681-329191 GCA_009831015.1 Picea engelmannii
ATTGATATAATATGGCAGGAATATATTGACTCTGATTGGGCAGGGAGCGCAGTGGACAGAAAGAGCACCTTCAAGTGTTGCTTCACTTTGGGATCTTTCATGGTTTCCTGGTGTAGCAGGAAATGAACTTATGTGGCATTGAGAACAACATAAGCATAATATATTGCATTAAGTATGACAGTCCGTGAAGCAGTGCAGCTTCACAAGCTCCTTCCAGATCTATCCGAACATGTGCTGGATTCCACCATTATTCATTATGGTAACCAAAGTTGTGTGAAGATCTCTAATAATCCGGTGTTTCATGACAAATCGAACCACATTGAGATCAAGTATCATTTCATCCAAGACATGGTGCAGAGGAAGGAAGTATTGGTGCAGTACCTTCCTACAGATGAGCAGGTTGTTGATGTTCTTACCAAACCAGGATGAAGTTTAAGTACTTCTGTGACAGACTTGGCGTGGCAGAGAATGCCTCCCTCGCTGAGAGGGAGTGCTGATGTTTGTAGCTTCCTAAGACATTCTCTAGTTCGTACTCCTATGTGACTGAGTTGATTTGATCTGTGATGACACTTATCCGAGAAGGGATAAGTGGGGCACCTATCCGAGAAGGGATAAGTGCGGTTGGGCTTATAACCCAACATCCCATGTGGAGAGCACATGAGGACATGTCAAGGGAGTTGACCCTTGACATCATACACTATGGGAGTTGACCCTAGTGTTTCTAGAGGGTGTAGCCTCTAGAAGTCCACATGGAGTTCCATGTGTGACAAACTTTCTCCAGATCGTACTCCTTTGTGAATTGAGTTGAGTTGATCTGTGAGGACACTTATCCGAGAAGGGATAAGTGGGACACTTATTCGAGAAGGAATAAGTGCAGTTGGGCTTATAACCCAACGTCCCATGTGTAGAGCACATGAGGACATGTCAAGGGAGTTGACCCTTGACGCCATACACTATGGGAGTTGACCCTAGTGTTTCTAGAGGGTGTAGCCTCTAGAAGTCCACATGGAGTGCCATGTGTGACAAACTTTCTCCAAATCATACTCCTCTGTGAATTGAGTTGAGTTGATTTGTGAGGACACTTATCCGAGAAGGGATAAGTGGAACACTTATTCGAGAAGGAATAAGTACATTTGGGCTTATAGCCCATCGCCCCATGTTCAGAGAACATGAGGACATGTCAAGGGGGTTGACCCTTGATGTCTCACACTATGGGGAGTTAACCCTAAGTGTTGCTAGAGGGAATAGCCTCTAGAAGTCGACATGGGAGTGCCATGTGTGACAAATCTTTTGCTACTATGGTGGTTTTGAACCACTGGCAGAGACTGTGTGTCTCTGGATAGTAGTTGTGTACTACTATGGAAAGACACCTCCCTAGGTAAGAGGGAGTGTTGATGTTTCAGCATCGGGCATAACTTCTCCTAGATTGGGCTGCAGACCAAGGGAGATAGGATACATTTATCACAAAGGTGCACTTGTGATAAATGGGCCCAGACATGGTCCTTCCTTGATCATGACAAGGAATAATATGGACTCGAGGTGCTTGAAGTGCTTTCCAAGTGTCAGTTAGCATCAAGCCGACATTCACTCATAGGTGTGTCCCTATTGTGAAAGATCTTGGTATAGTCTTTGTCATAGTCATGGTGATTTGGCAAGGAATGATAAAGACTCAAGATGTTATATGCTTTTACATGTGGACCCAAAGTGAGCCTAATCTTAGAGAGATTTAATTGGCTCAGAGGGATAGCCACGGAAGGAGTTTCTCCTTAGTTCAGGTGGGAGAGAGATGTCTCCCAAGATTGAAAGATAAGTGTCATGAGTCTAGGGTGAAGTTTGTATACTTCAAAGACAAGAGTGGCATGTTGCAGAATGTCTCCCTCGTTGAGATGGAGTGTTGATGTTTGGACAACATCGGGAAGACATTCTCTAAAGATAATAATTAATAATATAATTATTAATTGATTATTAACTATAGTATATAATAAGTAAATAATAATAACAAATAGTTATTGATTATTCAAGGGACACATCCTTTCATGGATGGTCACCTTATGTTCCCTATATATGGAACACTCATCATTGTAATAATATATCGAATATCTCTCATATCTCATATGAAGAAAAACCAACAAAAATGAATATCAAAAGGCAAGAAAGGGGTTTGGAATACACACACTGTCAAGGAAAGGGTATCTCAAGCAACAAGTGCTCCCTCTACAAAGGTGCTCATGGAAATGGACCAAGCACGGTACCTTACATGTTAATGACACCATCACCATGAGGTCATCCCAACACATTTTCATTCACCATACTTACACTTAAGGTTTCTTGGGAAATATCCCTCTACCTAGATATTGGCACACCTAATAGGGTCTTTTGATGGTCCTCCCATACCTAAACTTTGCCAAATTGCATTAATTCTTGAGCTAATGTGAAGTTTGAAGGGGATATCTAATGTGAATTGCTTATGTGGATTCTGTATTAAATGATGGCCTACTTTACATGTTTCTAAGGACTCTTGAACCTTCCAATTGTTGGTTTTACTTAATTCTATGGCTTTGATTGATTTGGGTGCACTTGACATGGTCCTTTGGGGGATCTCCCCAAACTTTCACCCAGGACGTTGTGTTTTTTATATAGGACATGGCATGTGTGATGCAAAGTATTGGGTTACATGATGACTTGGCATATTCACACATATCCTCTCCCACCTCTTGGACCTTGGACGATGGGCAAATGAGCTCTCATTTTGCAGAGATGGTCATATTGGTTTACAGATGGGCAAGAAGCCCACACTTTTGGACAGTGTACCCACAACATGATAGCATTTGGTTTGAGGACGTTGCACTTGGAGATGATTGGGTACTCCTTGGAGAGGTGATGAGCCCTCTTTTCACCTTGGACGATGAGCTTTACACCTTGGACGTTGATCATTTTGAGGATGGCATCACACATGTGATGATCATGATGATGGTGGGGCCAACCCCATCATTACGGCATCCTTGGTTGATGATTCGGGGCACTTGATATGACCTTTGATGAGGAAACGTGAAACTTCACCATGCATTGCACCTTTCTTGAAAGAAGTGGCCTTTGGAGGCACCTTTCCACCTTCTTGGAGCATGACGTTACCCACGCGTGTGACCTTGGAGGGCATATTTTGGTGTACTAACATGTTTGTCTATTGTTTGAGGCTACTTGAGGGGTCGTCCTAGACCTATCTCACTTATATCATGGATTTATTATTGTTTTAGGGCTTATTGTGGACATATGCGCTAGGGTTTCCTTATATAAAGAGGCTAGCGCTCCATTTTGTAAATCATAACTCATCACTTGTGAGATATCACTTCTATTGCTCTCTTATCTTCTCTTTTGCTATGGAGTACTTGTGCGCACCTTTGGAAGGATGATCTTGTGCATGCTTTCTCTTATTTTGGCGGATGATCTTTGAACTATGGTTTCTTCATGCATAGCAACTTGGATGAGTAAGTCTTCTTCTTCAAGTTTAAGTGTTTGTTCATGGTGTATTTTTGTGGATGCCATATATTGTTAAGTGTTGCATGTTACCTTGTATGCTAGGTTCTTTTTGCTAGAAACCCTGGGAGGGATTATGAGTCTTTATCTCCCTCCCTTTTTTCATTCATCTTGATTTGTTGAAGCATTTAAGACCTAGTTCTAGGGATTAAAAGCCTTCACCCCCCTAGGGATTTGTTTTAGCTAGTTAAAGACCTGATTCACTGGAGTTTTTATGGGTAGCCATGAAACTTAGGAGATGCAAGAACAAACAGGGTTTTGCACTCATAATAGTGATTTTCTAGTTACAAGAAAAAAATAAGGAAATTCAAAGAAAATGGGCAAAAATTGGTCACAAAATGAAGTTTATCATTCAGAAAAAATTTAGGATCTCTTAGCCGCCTAGCTCCTAGGAAGGGAGTAATTTCTTCTTACAGTTGTAGTCCCACAACCTAGAATGATTCTGGGTAGGAAGGAAATCCCAAAGGAGATCGAAATGGAAAAGCTCTGGAGAAACCCTAATTAAGGCTTTGATACCAATTGATATGTGCACAACACTAGCAAATAGAAGAAAGATACTCACACACAAGAGAGCAAGTATGCAAGTATGAGAGGAGATTGTCAAAACTGTAGACATTATGTACACTCATTTGTACTACCATATTTAGCATACAAAATTGTGAACAGAGTGATCAAAGTTGACCATGTCTCCCATAAAATACAATAGAGGAGGTGAGAGATCAATTTAGATCAAGTCACCCGAAAGAGAGAAGGATAAGTACAAAAATAGAAAAGTTCAAATGCAATACATGTTAACATGTTCTCTAAACTAAGTCTCATCAGAAATAGACAGATGATAATCTCTGCCAGTTATATAAAACAAGAAATATAAACAGTGACTATTTGCATGCCATCAGTATTATGGTATTGTTATAGTGCATTACATGTTTTGTAGAATGGATATAGAGTAGGGTTTGATCAAAGAGTCATTAATGACAGCCAACTTGAATGTTCATAAGAGTGCCTCAAATTAGTTTGAATTATCATGTGTTCATTGTTTGGAAAAGCAAGGAACATGGGAAAAGAAGTAATGATGAGACATGCCTGCCCATTGTGGTCTAGTGGTTGAGACAATGCATCCCACAATAATGACTTGGGTTCAAACATCACAAGGCATAGAGCCCTAATCATGTGTATGACTTGGCTGAGTTTTTGACAGCCCCCACATTAAAGTGGGCTAATCGCAATAATGCAGAGTTGGGGTTCATAGCTCCCCACAGATCGAGAAAAGGCCAAAGCATTTACCCTTACCCAAAAGAAAAGGTAATGATGAGACACCCTAGCTTGCAGAAACATGGGAGATACAGTTCTGTAACTGAAGTGACTCTAAAAAAACCTTCACTCACTAACTAGCACAGCAATTCTGCTTCATCCTTGTGTTGAGAAAATGTTAATGTTAGAGCTTTGCATCGTTACACTATATAATGTTTGTCACATCATGAATGGATAACAGAATGAAAAGTGTATATGATGAATCTCTCCACAACAAAAAGCCTACGGTCAGTCAGTAATAAGATATGCACTGATTATGATCCACAATTGGTCTTGTGGAAACCAAATAGAAACATTCATCATACCTCAAACCTGTCTTGGTATTCTAAATGTCTACTGGCAGCAAAAATAAGTAAAACTCATGTATGAGAAGGAAGTTTTCCATATATTTTCCTCATCATGTTTCTAAACATCCATATATAACTTGCATAGGAAAGATAATTCAACTCAAAAGATGAGATGCGAAGAGAAAAAAAATTACATATTCCGACGCACAAGACGTAGAAGGGATGATGTTCTTTTGTGTTCCATAAGTTTTCCAATCGCCTCCATAGCCATTAAGGAATTTGTTCTCCGCAAGTTTTCTCGATGCCTTTGTCGTTTTTCATTTATAGTATTTTCAACATCTATTTCCATATCATGTTGCCCTGTACTCCCAGTCAATATCCACTGTTTCTCTGACCAACCCACTTGCAAGCCCCAATCTTCTGCTGTTGCATCAAGCAGATAAGAAATGGCTGTAAATAAAAATAGCACTACAGTTTGACCAAGTTCAGTCAACGGCATGCCAAAAACTTGGGAAAGTTGAAGAGCCTCATCCACAGCTTTGACAGTCCTGCCAACAACCATCAGATTAGTGTTTGATTGCAATATGAACATTTAAGAAATGATAAAGTAAGGAAATAATTCTCGTTCATTGAGAATTACAGGATTGATGCATGCCTACAGTTATAGGCTCAATCAGATATGATGATAGAAGAATGAATGGATCAAAAGAGCATAACTAACATAAAAATATTTATACTTCTCAAGGAATAATGCCCAGGGAGTTAAATTTAAATGGAAGTCAACTCAGGTTTAGAAACACTCTGCTGCATCACACATGTACAATAATATTGCTCACAAAAAGCTGTATTGCAGTATCAGCAGCAATAAACAGATAGATAATTTTGGTACAGATGAATTAATATTTGCCATCAAATAGGAATGTCTTCAAAAAGGCAAACAACAATTGCAGAGGACATGACTTGTGTGAGTCAGACACTGCAATGTAGCTTGAAAGTTTTGCCGACTCATTGCTCTATTTAAATCTTAACGTGTTATGTATATTTTCAAGTTTTTGTACCACAACAATAAATACAGACAGGTATGTTTATCATATAAACAGTTGTCAACAAAGTTATACGAATCGTCATTGCATATTGGAATTGGCAAAAACTAACATAAAAATAAAGGGCTCAAAAGAGCATAACTAACATAAAAATATTTATACTGCTCAAGGAATAATGCCCAGGGAGTTAAATTTAAATGGAAGTCAACTCAGGTTTAGAAACACTCTCTTGCCACCCAAACCCTAATTTTTGTTATAAATATAATTTAAAATTTAAATTTTATTTTGAAAAAAGAAAGAAGTTTTGGAAAAAAAGGTATACAATATACATAAATGATCATTTAAAAATGGTTTCAGTCTTCATTCTTCAGATTTCATATTCATGTTCGGGATTGAGATTCATCATTCAATGTTCATACTGGATACATAAGCAGAATTCTGAATTTCGAATTCTAGTTTCAATTGTCTGTTCAGTGTCACTATTACAAAAGCAGTAAACAGTAAACCAGTTAACTTTGATTTTCTGATTTGAAATCAAATTTATGTTTCAGAGTTATCATTCCCTACATAAACAAAATTTATCATTTGAAATCAGATTTCAGATTTTCATTTCAGGGAATTCATACTTTCTACAAATCGAAAAATCAGATGTCACTCAAAATCAGAAATTACATCCTATATTCATAACAGATTTGTCAATCCGGGCCCATATATTAATATTAATTATTATTTATGTCAAAATGTCAATGATAAACTTCAACACATAAAAATAACAAACACTGAACTTATCTGGAAAATGCCACAAGTCCACAATCAAGAAGTAGAAAAAATGAAAATCTATAGGGAGAGACTAATCCCACTGATAGTCTTCGCCCTCCACATTTGTAATGAATATAAAATACATAAATTTACATTACATAATAATAATAATAATAAACTAAGGAACATAACCCTTCACCTTCATGACTAGTCAATGCATAAAAGTATGAATCATCTATCAATCATTCAATCATTATATAATTGTTTTTCCAATATGGATATTTCATGACTGTCCTATTTATTTGGGATATTTAGAGTTTGAACCAAATTGGTTCATTCCATTCATATTAGAGCCCCTTTCTGAAGATTTCCAAGTCCTATTAAGCTTGCCTACTGGGTCTGTCTTTGACCACAGTTAGACTCTAAGTTTCAACTGTTTGATAAGGTATTTGCTGCTGTTTTAGGACAGCCAACAGTCCAAGAACTTCTTGCTGATTTGTTACGGTTGCACTTCCAATTTTAGGTGCTCTAGCATGTAGTTTTAGTAACCAGAAGTTAGCACATGCACACTAAAATAAGTACAACACACTTAAAGATCTTTACAGCTGAAAATGAACAGATCTAAGAGACCAACACATGCATTTTTGTACACAGGTATTTTTGGTCAAGATGACCCTGGACAAAACCCCCCCGGGGAAAACCAGTTTGGGATATATGTCTATATAATGATGATCAAAGCAAGAGATACAACAAGTAATGAAATACAATGGAACCTGTATACATCGCAAGCTCCTCACGAGCCTTGCCACAAGAACCAGAGAAAGAAGTGCCCAAGCTGTGGTGCGCCCTCTCCCTTTGTTGTCCTCTACACTGAACTGAAGCGCCCTAGCTCATCAGTAACCCAATGAAGAAATCCCTCCACATGAATGTCCTCTCATGTGCTGCCTCTCCACTGAAACTATCAGAGCTCAAATCCTCCAAGCAGATCTGCTACCAGGTAATTGCCAGTCCTCTCAACATGTGCGCCCTCCTCCTAGAAAAAATGATCACCAGAAATAAACAGAGCCAGATCCTGAATGTCTCTCTCCACAGAAACAAGCACCCAATCTCCTCTCCCTATGCATCAGATCTCATCTCAATCTGACAAGACCTCCTCCTCTGATGAGCAAATGAAGGAAACAGAATGCGCCCTCCTCAAGATGCGCCCCTCTCCATGAAAATGCTCCCTCTCAGAGATGGAAGCTATGGCTCCATGGAAATGCTCTCCATGCAAGCTCAAACCAACCTCAAGCTTCTCCTCAGGCCCTCAAGGGTTTTACTCAAACCCTCATAAAGTGCGCCCTCCTTCTCCTCAAGAAATGCGCCCCTCTCCTCTATTCCAAAAATCATAAGTGAAGAATGAGTCTCAAAAATACCTTTACCCTCTCCTTAGCCTCTTTGAGCCAACCTTAAAAGATCAATGGCCTAGATTAGATCTAGCCAAGTCTAATCAATAGGTGAGATCTCATCCTAAAATCTCACTAAGGAAACCCACTTTCCTTAGTTGCTTTATGTCTATTAATTCACCCACATTGTGAATTAATTGTCACTTTATGACTTAAGTGACATATTTCACTTTTGACTTAAAACTCCTAAATCAAAGTGAAATTAGAATCATAAAGTAAAGTATAAGGGTAAAAGTCTTCCCCCGTTGTGCTTAGAGACTAATAAGCACATGGAGACCACTTTCCAAGGTACCCAAATCTCAACACTCCCTCTTACCAAGGAAAGTGCTCGTCACCACCAATCCGTCCCTGCAGAGGACATGGTTGCCTCCTGGCATATGCTCGGTGAGTATGGTTGTACCTTAATCGTTGAAAGTGGACTCGGTCACAGATCTACTCAATCTGTATGATCTATAAATGGCACTGACTCTCCATCTATCCAAGATCACCTAGATCTCGGCATCACACCGAAGATCTCCACCTTGGTCTCCCACCAAGGATTTCCTCCTACTCATGGCATCTCACCAAGAGTCACTACTCTTGGCATCTCACCAAGAGTCTCCCCCTCTTGGTCTCTCACCAAGAGCCATGAACTTGGCCTCTCGCCAAGTCACCTCCACCTAAAGTGGATCTAGAACCTGATATGCCCGTCTCAGAAGCTATGTGAGGCTCAAGCCTCCATGGTGTCCTGTTGCTCCTCCTCATCAACCTCTGATGCACTGAAGCTGTAGCACCAACTCTCTATCTACTCGACTACTCTGAAACTATAGCTATACTGGGTGGACCAGTCACCCACTCTGAAGATGTCCAGGGACACTGAGTATCATCTCCCTTTGAATCACTATTGTCCGTCAGTCGGTCCTCCTCAACTTTGTCTCCCCATCTAGTGTTGGATGGTGTAATAGCAGATAAAGTAGTAATGAATGCACACTCTCTGGCAAATTGATCATTGCACTCTATCTCCTCTACTGTCACTGCTAACACATCCTGTTGCTTCTTCTTCTTCTTGGGACACTGTCCTGCATAGTGACCCATCTCTCCACAAGCAAAACATCTCACTGTGCTCATGTCTCTCCTCTGCCCACTGCTGTTGCTCTCTCCTCCCTATGGTGGGGCCCCAAACTTGGGACCCTGCCGACCTCCACGGTCGGTCTTCTTCTTGCCCTTTGTCCAAAGAGCAAGGTTCTCGTCACCAAAAACTGTCTGTTGTTGCTACTGTTGTCCAGAAGCCTCGGCTACAAGCCTAATCTCCTCCTGGACGAAGTCATCCCACATTCTTCCCCATGTAGGCATAACCTTCCTGGCAACAATGCCCCATACAAATGGACCCCACGGTTTGGTGAAGCTATTCATAGCTTACCTCACCAAAGAGTTAGGGTTCACAACCTCTCCAATGGCTTCCAACTCATCTCTAATCTGTGTGTATCTACCAAGGAATGAAGTAACTGTCTCATCCTCAAGCATGTGAATGCCCCTGAGTCGATCATGAAGAACCATCTTTCGGTTCTCATTAGAGCTCTCGTACAACTTGCACAGAGATGCCCACATCTTGTATGCACAAGTCTTCCCAGTCTTGTGGGGAATAATGTGATCTCTCACAGCATCACATATGATCCTCTTTGCCTTGTTGTTCCTTTTCTTGAACTCTACCACCAAGACGGGAGCAATGACAGGAATGGGGGGAACAACTGCCTCGACTATGTCCCATAGCTCGAGGTCCTCTAAGACAAAGACCATCCTCGCCTTCCAAGGCAACCAATTGCTAGCCTCGGCTAGCCTGTCCTCCACACACATCTGAGATACTGACATGTCTGGCAACTGCGCTCACTCTGATGCTCCCAATGCAAAGGAACGTTACCTCACTATTGTCAACACAGGTGTGAAAAGAGGCAAGCGAATCCACGATCTCAATCTGACAAGAGCTCCTCCTCTGATGAGCAAATGAAGGAAACAGAATGCGCCCTCCTCCTCAAGATGCGCCCCTCCTCCATGAAAATGCTCCCTCTCAGAGATGGAAGCTATGGCTCCATGGAAATGCTCTCCATGCAAGCTCAAACCAACCTCAAGCTTCTTCTCAAGCTCTCAAGGGTTTTACTCAAACCCTCATGAAGTGCGCCCTCCTCCTCAAGAAATGCGCCCCTCTCCTCTTCTCCAAAAATCACAAGTGAAGAATGAGTCTCAAAAATACCTTTACCCTCTCTCTAGCCTCTTTGAGCCAACCCTAAAAGATCAATGGCCTAGATTAGATCTAGACAAGTCTAATCAATGGGTGAGATCTCATCCTAAAATCTCACTATGGAAACCCACTTTCCTTAGTTGCTTTATGTCTATTAATTCACCCACATTGTGAATTAATTGTCACTTTATGACTTAAGTGACATATTTCACTTTTGACTTAAAACTCCTAAGCCAAAGTGAAATTAGAATCATAAAGTAAAGTACAAGGGTAATAGTGTTAACCCCTTTGTGCTTAGAGACTCATAAGCACATGGGGACCACTTTCCAAGGTACCCAAATCTCAACACTTTCAAGGGCACTTCTGCAAATAGTGATCTAATCCGGCCTTTGGCCACACATTTGCCAAAGATTGTCTGAACCTACAATTTGGCCATTGGTATTGTTATCGCACAATCTGTACTTACCCAAAGCCCAAGGCAGGTGGATGCAAGATTGGCGTAACAGGGAGTGACCTATCACTGTCACCTTAATAGGAAACCCCTATTTATTTAGGAGTATGTCACAGTACCCCAAGGGAGATGTCCCCAGTGACCCGAGGGTTTGAGAAGGCTAAAGGTAAAAGGTACAAGAAAGTCCCCCCCTCTCACAGGTTACTCAAGCTAAAGGTTCTTTGTGTCTTATAGAGATGAAGCAAAATGGTAAATAAGGTGTATCTGCCCAGAACAATACAACAAATAGAAAATAGTGGCAACTTTCAAGTTCCAAATGATGTTAGTGCTTCATAAGACCATGAACCTCTAAAAAATAAGTAAGTTGATATAAAACTGCAGCAAATGTAATTATTTACAACAACAATTAGTATTTTGCAACAGCCACAATAATTATGCCTTAAAAATGCTTGAAAAAGACAAGGAAATATAGCTTTGCATTGGCAAAATGATAACTACTTGTCACCAGCAAAATTGGCAATGTCTAATCAGCTTTTAATGCCACTTTTAAAATCAATTTGCTATTGTTAGATGGTTGAAGCAATCTTTTGCAACAACATCAAGTTAATCAATGAATTAGTCTAATTTAAGGTTAGTAGGAGTTAGTAAATGTTTCAAGGAAGATAGTTTGAGAGTTGTTTTGATCAATCAATCACTATAGTGAGTAGACTAGTGCCTTTATAGGGTAATTTTAGATTCTTCACAACCCTTTGTCAACTGGGCTAGAAAACCTAACGACTAGGCTAGGCTAGCACTTTTAGGTTTTATTGGACTTATGACTGCCAACAATAAACCTTTGAAAGATAGGAGAACACTGGTGAGCTAAAGAGCTCCTTCAATGAGTTGCAAAAATCCTGATACTGAAATTTCTGCAAAATTTAGTGAAACCCTAGGACCAAAATTTCAAAATGCCCGGAATTTGGATCTGAAGCTTGTTGGAGGTGCGTTGAAGGAGGTCGTACACTTCTATGCCAAAATTAGCCCCAGCGTCCAAGTATTAAGGGATGAAACTGAGAAAGAAGGAGGGTCGTACGGAATTTCTGGGAACCCTAGGAGGGTCGTACGATTTCTGCAGAAGTGAGAGAGGATGGCTGGAAAATGTTTGTGCAATGGGCTCTTCAAGACCTATGCTCTGATACCATGTTGATTTTCAATAAGCTAGGTTAAGCATGTAGTTCATTTCAATTTGCATTTGTCTTAACCATAAACAAGAATGTTGCAGCAACCAAGATCACGAGAAGAAACACCATGCACAAGAACACGAGAAGTATCCTGGGAAACCCTTCTCAACAAGGGAAGAAAACCCAGCCAAATCCTTTGCTATATTCTTCAAGAGAAAGACCTTCACCACCAAGAAAGACCTAGCACACAAGAGGGTGCTCAAACCCTAGAAGACTAGCGCTCAAGAGAGGTGCACACCTTTTCCCAAGTAGATGTACTTGCTGAAATTTCCAAACTCACATGAAAGATATGATTCCACAATGGGGAACCTTCCTTTACTTATATTAGACTTGTCCTATCAACATAAGTGTCTATTGGCTCAACAGGGCCGACCTCTCTAAGTCACATTATAATAATAATAATAATAATTATTATTATTATTATTAATATTGACCAGATTAGTTATCTTTTACATTTATTATTAATCACATTAAGGTGGGGCCGACCTGTACCCTTTACATAACAATTAGGGTTACAGGCAGGTCTGACTCTTGAACAATATATAGCAAAGGATTTGATACACCCACTAGTGCTCATCCACTAGGGGCACATCCATAGGGATGTCATATCTCTGGTTCGCTACATTATACAGGAGAACATATCTTTACACGTTCACATGTGCTCGTCCACAGGCACATCCACTCTACAGATCTTCTTTCTCACTGCCTCACGCAGGAGAATCATCTGGAGTCTTCTCATCAACTCTGTTGCTCAGAGGAGGCTAATACATCATCTTCATTTCTGTTCACATGACGATGCACCTAGCACTTTGGGATTTCACACGTTCACCTTGTACTCAGCCACAGGCATGTCTAACTCAACAAATTGCCTTTCCTACTGGATAATCATCTGGAGTTCTTCTCAACTCTCTGAATGGAGGAGGTCATCTCTACGTTCCTAGCTCCATCTCAGGCAAGAACCTCGTACCCTTCTTAGGGGCTTTCTCCCAGGTTTGTAAGTTGAGAGAAAGATTCGCATAGCTACAATGATCCACATCTCACAGGTTTGTAAGCTGGAGAATGTCTCACATAGATGCATTCATCAACAATTACTATGTGCTTCGACTTATCATGGAACACTGGGTTCTTCGTCATCTTTATGCAACTCTAGTTATCACATAGAATCACGGTGGCTTCCATCTCCAGATCGAATAGACCTGTCAACAACTTCTGAAGCCAAATGGCTTCACAACTGGCGGAACATGCTGTAATGTATTCTGCTTCTGTCGTGCTGAGAGCAATATTGGATTGCTTCTTGCTCTGTCATGAAGTCATGGCTGACCCCAAACTGAAACAACATCCTAAAGTGCTCTTTCTATCAGAGACACTTTCGGCCAAATCTGAATCGGTATAACCAATTAGTCTGAAGTCATCATCTCTAGTATAACATAGACCAAAATCCAACATACCCTTAAGGTATCTCATCACATGTTTTGCAGCAACAAGGTGAACACATCTAGGTTCTACCAGATACTGACTCAAGGTGTTCACATCAAAACATATATTTGGCCTGGCATTCGTCCGATACATCAACGAACCAATAATCTGTCTGTACAGAGTAGCATCAACTAATTCTGACGAAGTATCAACCAGGAGCTTCAACTTTGTTTCCATGGGTGTGTTCATGGCTTTACATTCCAACATATCAAACCTCTTCAGTATTTCAACTGCATACTTCCCTTGGTTAAGAAAGATCTTCTTTGGACTCTGCCAAACTTCAAGACCTAAGAAATAATGCATCAGGCCTAGGTCTTTCATCTCAAATTTTGCAGCGAGCTTCTTCTTACAATCTGTGATGAGCCTTTCTTCTCCAGTTAAGAATAAGTCACCCACATACATCAACAATATAACTGGCTCATCATTCATAAACTTGAAATAAAGGTTAGAATCAGCTTTACTCTTGGTAAATCCCAAGCTCGTCAGGAAACTGTCAATTCTTCCATACCAAGCTCTAGTAGCTTGCTTCAACCCGTATAGAGCCTTCTTCAACCTACAGACATGAGTCTTCCTATCTTCAACTTCAAACCCTTGTGGTTGTTCTATATATACTTCTTCTTCAATAACACCATTTAAGAAGGTTGTTTTCACATCCATCTAGTGTAACTTCCACTTCATCTTGGCTGCAAGAGCTATGATGGTTCTGATAGAAGTGTATATGGCTACAGGAGCAAACATCTCTTCATAATCAATGCCTTCCTTTTGAGAAAAGCCACGAGCTACAAATCTTGCTTTATGTTTTTCAATACTTCTGTCTGCAACATGTTTTATCTTGTATATCCATTTGGAAGATACCACATCTTTGTTCTTCGGTCTGGGAACTATTTCCCATACATCATTCTTTCTAATGGATTGGTATTCTTCTGTCATGCCATCCACCCATTCTTTCTTCTGAATGGCTTCTTCAAAGCAAGTAGGTTCATTTTCTATGAGATCACACATCAAAGCCATATAACTGGAGAATGGCTTAGGTTTCTTGATTTGTCTCATGGTTCCTTCTGGGGCACCATACTTCTCTCCATCTTGAATAAGTTCCCTTGCCCAAGCTGGCTTTCTCTTGTGAGAGATCGTCATTTGGGGAGGTTCTTGAGATTATGTCATATCATGATCTTATGGAATCTCATCATTAGGGGTATCTGTAACTTCTCTCACTGGTTCTGCAACTCTGGAAACTACAGGTTCTTCTTCATATACTTCTTCAAGCTAGCATCTCCTTGATTTCTTGAGTGTTGCATCTTCGTCAAAGTTTACATCTTTGTTGATCTCAATATGATGGCAACCTGGTATGTAAATTCTGAAGGCCTTAGAGACCTCAGAGTATCCAACAAACATTCCCTTCTTTCTTGAAGGGTCCAACTTAGTTCTCCTTTCTTTCAGAATGTGTACAAACATTGGACAACCAAATATCTTGAGATGACTTACTTCTGGCTTCTTTCTAGAGAACATTTCTTCGGGGGTTTTGAATCCAAGTGCACTATGGGATAATTTGTTTTGGACATAAACTGTTGTTCTTGTTGTTTCAGCCCATAAGTGCATTGGAAGATCTTGATCATGGATCATAGTCTTCACTGCTTCCATTATTATTCTATTCTTTCTTTTTGCTGCTAAGGATTATAGGGAGTGGTGAGCTCCCTCTTAATCCCAACATCTCTGCAAAAGCTTCCAAATTATTTTGAGGCGTATTCTCCTCCACTATCTGACCTAAGTATCTTGATTTTTATTTCTGAGAGATTTTCTATCAAGGCTTTGAATTCCTTGAATTTTCCAAATACTTCATCTTTTGATTCAAGAAATAAACCCAAGTCTTGGGAGAATTGTAAAGACCCCAATCGTTACGACTACAAGCGAAGCAAAAATGCAAATTTTTGTTTTAGTTTTTAGGCAAGAAGGCAACGACGACTACAGTTGAACCACACAACTGACGACGAACGCAAGCACGCAGTTCAGGCAATAGACAACTACAACTCAACCTACTAGCACAGCAAGCAATTGGGCTAGACCTGCGTAATCCAAGATAGAAATGACCTCCCGCCCGACACAACATGATAATGCCCACAAGCTAAGGACAACATTCTCCATCCCGACACAACGATCTCAATGACCAGTAACTAGAACCTCTATGGTGCGCAACCAAATGCTTGACGACGTTACAAACCCAAGCGCCAACACGAACTTACAACAATCAACAAAACCCACCACTGGAAGCACAGACTCCGGCCAAGTGATCATTCGCCTCTATCCCATAAGGCACGCCATGATACCCTCAGCAGGAATCATGCTATCCCCAAACGATGGGTGCAACGATAACCCTGGCGCAACATGACCTATCTGGACCAGGAACTCAAGATAATCTCACGCGCTAAGAGCCGTAAGAACTGACAGGAAGTACGCCTACGCCCCCGAGCAACAGGTCGGCAAGACGCAGATGACAACAATCAAAGGAAAAGCGCAAGCTAAAACATGACTTCGCCACCACCCAACCATTAATCAAGTCTAAATTCGTCAAAATTACAATCTAATTTAACATTAATTACCGATCCAATTTAGTTGGTCCAAACTATAGCTTGGTCAATAATTACAAATCTAATTAACATTAAAAGCAATCTGATTTAGCAAGTCTAAAATTAATCACTAATTACAATTCAAGTTAGCAATTACCAATATATAACAATTATTAAAATATCAATGTATAATGCTATAGTTATAACCCTATTAACAAAATTAATGTCCAACATGTCGTCCAGCAAAATTAACAAATAAAAGTATAACCAACTATCCATTAAACATTACAATCGTTGAGTATTAACAGTGCAATTAAAGCGGGCTGCTATCAACATTGTGGATTAAATGCTCAAATGCAGGTACTTAAAGTTTGGTAATGCAATCCGATCATATAGCTATGGGGGTCTAATAATAATCAAGATGTTGGTATATAAATGCTTATAGGCTGTCTAATCGACGTTACTGCATATTATTTATTAGGTTGTGGGGTACAGGCTGGCGTTGGCTTAAAATTTGCTGCAGAAAAATCAAACGTTTTCCCAAATGAGATCGTTGACAAATCAATTAATGCTATTAAAACGCTGATAACGCAAACATTCGTAGGAGGAGGAACAGACTAACTTTTAACATGGAATTACCTACACGATCTATTAAATTCCACTGTTTATTAGATTCGCCCTAAGACTGTAAATGCAATATCAAATAATTTAGAGTTAAGGTTATTGTATGAACCAAGTTGCAATCTACTAAGGCGAGGATCACATAATTTGGAGCTTGCAGATTCCAGAACCTGCACTTGCCTCCTGAGAAATTTGACGTAGTGAATTGCTTCGTCCAACATGGATGCAGTGTCCATCTTCGTTCCCCTGGGTACTAGTCGCTGCAGAATCCTGATACCGTCGCTTATTTTTTTCTCTTCTGTGACGAGCTGCCACGCTCTGAGGGTCCTTGGAAATTATGACGTTCCTTCGCTTCGGGCGTGCTAAGGTGCTGGGATCTATGTTCACAGGCTGCATTGCTGAGAGCCTGTAGATCATTTCCCTTAGGGCATCTGCCCTTTGGCCAGCATCATCGGAGTTATTGTGACCGTTTTTTGTTACAGACAACGAAGATGGGCTATTTAATCGTGATCTATGCAACATAAAGCCAGTTGAAGCTACTTGGTTTTGCTCAACACCAAAGCATGTCAATATGTCCAGTCCTGGAAGAATCCCACTATCTATTTTTCCCTTACTTCTGAGATCTTGAAACAGATTATGAATTCTCTGGTGCTCCTGCGTGCGTTCAATTTGAGCTGCGCTCACAGTAAATAATGGGACTTCATTGGCATATTGAGCTCACACAAGGCCAAATTATCTTGACAGTCTACAGCAGTGGTCACAGTACTTAAATCCGAAGTTGCACTGAGATGAAAACTAGCCATAGGGATTCTGCGGTCACCAATGCTTTGGACTAAATCTGTGTAGCTTTTCACATGAATCAGGCTCTCAAGTTTGAAGTCGTTCTCGATTAGCTCTGGTGCACAGTATAGAGTCGAGGACGTTGCTATCATTGCAGCGACCAGTGAAGAATCAGCCAAACTGCTAAGTTGAGGTGCCAACGAACACTCCTCCAATGGTGCAGGAATTTGATTAAAATTTCCATTCAACAATGCATCTAGAAGGCAATCTGCTAGGTTATAAGGATTTGGGGTCGGCCATATAGTGCTTGTGTTGCACAACAATCATCCATAATGAATGAATTGAAGGACTCTGTCATTCCAAAATACTGAGAGTATAATGCAGAATTTAGGCTTTTGGAGTATCGAGCACCTTAGAGAAACTCATACAAAGGACCGGGCATAATAGAGTCGACGAAGGTCACACCAGAGGATCACAAAGGGACTTTTTTGTCACTCAGGTGTCCATGATTATGACTTCAGTAATACCCGCGAAGTAAACAGTATTATCGTAATCCAAGATAGAAACGACCTCCCAGTAATAACACAACAGCAATAACCATAAAACCACAGAAAAATGTAATAAATAACTCGTCGTCATAACAATTAAAATTGCTGTCAAGTTTAAATGGAAAATACAACAGAATAAATACATATAAGGTCGTTGTCATGCACAGCGCTCCACCCAACAGTTCCCACACAACGATAGTATCTCAATCCCAACCGCAGTTGTTCACAGCCGTAACCGGCAACTTACTACAGATTATTTAAAGTTAGCAATAATATATTTCGCAGTAATATATATCACAGTCATCACAGGGTATGTAAATTCGCAGTAATATATATCACAGTCATCACAGGGTATGTAAATTCGCAGTAATACATGTCTAAAATGAAAAGTAATTTAACTGATAAAGTTGTCATTAAAACCTATGAGATCGCAGAGGTCATTTCAAAAAAATGCGGAGGACATTTCATAAAAAACGCAGAGGACAAATCATTAAAATCGCAAAGATCATTCATCAAACCCAGAGGGCAATAAGCGGATCGCGGAAGGAAGGGATAAACAATCACAGAAGTACTCATTCGCAAAAGGCGCAAGGAAATCCATCAACTAGGAACAATCAACAGGGGTAGACAGTTGGGCAAAAACATCCTTCGCTCATCATCCACGCACAGAAAAGCAGGGCATTAGGATCTATAGGTCTATTAACACCGAAGTGACGACCGTCGATCCAGCTCCTGGCCGACTGCTCAGGCATGGACTGATGATCTAGGGATGGGGACAACTAGAAGGCACAACTCTTCGCAACCAATCAATAAATCCAATAAGACAGTCACAGCATTCAAGGATTGAAAGCCATGGGAATCAAGTCAAGCAGCAAGCTAAGGCTATGGGGAAAATTTATGTTCTCGGCCGAAATGCTATGTCAAACATATTCTTTACCCAATTAAAAATAAAGAAATGAAAGCGTATGATATAATAATTATCTACCATGCATAATAAAAGTAAGCGTATCGTAGCCCAAGTTGTCCGCTCTGAGTCGTTGTCCCGTGCGCTCCATGCAGCTCCTGCTTGCCGACCGATGAGACTTCACCGGTACCTCCCAGCCAACACTAGGGGTACTCTTCTTCCCCCTTAGCCCCCCGAGCTGCACGCACACTGAACCAGATATCAGCTAGCTCCCAGCTCGCCTCACAAGGCCGAGCTACCACTCCTCACCGAGCTGGGTATCCCAACTCCCACAAGCTAAGTCAGTCAAGTCTGAAATTCTGCAGCGTAACGTTACGCATAACCCAAGAGATCCATCATCCTCCTCCTCCCCCCTTTATATAGAGTTTCTAAGTCATTTACTTTCCCAAATTCCCATTTAATTTATTGTTCAATAATTTAATTCATAAAAAAACCTCCCCGTACATGTGTCACCCATCCCCTTCATTGCACCATAAATTAATTTCATTAATTAATTAATTACTCCTATTTCTCTCACCCACCTAAAAGCATTCCTAGAATCGCTCCTAGGTGTCCTCATATTCCCTTACACAATTTAATGACTTACCCCCTTACTAATTTACTAATTGAGTTCAATTTAGAAAGTTCTTAAAGGCAAGATTCCTTGCCAAGTTAGTCGTTCTGCTTTTTCCTTATGTTTCCCTTTTCTCTTAATGTTTCCCCCTTTTTCCCTTAGTTTCCTAAATCTTTTAAATTTCCCTCTTTCCCTTTTTATCTAAAACTCAATTTAGTGTGGACTTTTCCCATTGTCGCCCTTTTTCATTTTAGTAAAAATTTTAATTAGCATATGTGACAAACAATTAATTCCCTTTTAAATTTTAAATCCCTCCATAATTTGATTTTAATAATTTAATCGAGTTTCTCACCCCCTTTTGTCACATGTTTAATGATGATTGTTATTATTATTTTATTCATTATTATTTTTAATTTATATATATATATATATATATATATATAAAAGAAAATTATCACAAGTATCACTTAGACCTAGATTTTATTTTCCTAGGCTGGGTGACAATTTATTAGGGAAATTGTTTTAAATCTTTCTTATCACCTTATTCGTTCTAAGGCCATCTAGGTTCATTCTCTTATCAGTTAACAACGCGACGTGCCCTTCAGGACGCACTAGGTGCTCGAAGGGTGCCACTCGCCTCTTTCTGTTTCCCTTGCACGACGTGCCCTTCAGAACGCACCACGTGCTCCAAGGGTGCCACTTGCCTCTTGACTGACTTGGTAGACATCAAAAACCCCTGGAGTCAATACTTCGCCAGGTGATCTTGTGGGAGACTAAGGGCCTCTAAGGAATAAGGCCCCTGCCTTATTGCGCGCCCCTTAGAATCATCGTGAGCGACTATCACAGTCTGCCCTCATGGCATCGTGGGTCTTCTCGAACTAGGTAATCGTTAATCTACAGTTCGAGCCATGGCGGGAGTGCTAGTAGGTTGTGGCAGGGTTGTTGTTCACACCTCTCCCTCAACGTCTCTGGTAGTCGTGCGTGACCCCGCTACTCCACATGTGAGTCTGGTCAACAAGCTATCGTGAGCCTGCACCATCAACGAATCATGTCAGAAATAATATCCACAATCATATCATCTAATCAGATGCACAAATGTCATATATATACAACAATCAAACCCCAATAGTCCACTCCCTGACTCGATCCAGAGTCCAAGGGTTTCATCGATGCCTCAGCATCCTCGAGGTCCAAATCTTGCACATTCAAGAGAACCAAGTCAATACAACAAAATAACATATAATCACATCCATAGTGCCTCATAATAATAATCAACGGTCAATGGTATAATAATCCGGATCACTTGTAAGCAAGTGTCCTCAAAGAATAGGTTCGCTCAGTGCGCGCAAGAGCAGGATGTTACAAGAATAATCATCAATAAATGACACATAGAATACATACCCACTTAGAGAGGTTGATGGCATTGGACCACATACATCTGAGTGGATGAGCTCCAAGATTCCTTCTGCTTTACTGCCGCTCTTCGGGAAATGATTCTTTATGTTCTTTCCTTGTGCACAGTGTTGCCAGAAGCGGGAGCGAAGTGGGAGCGTTTTAGGAAGCGGGAGCGTCGGAAGCGTCATTTTCCAAAAATCCTCAGAAGCGAAGCGTCCGGGAAGCGTCTGTTATATATACATATAATTTTTTTATATATATTGCATTTATATTCAAAAAAATATGTAGAAAGACAAATTAGTTGCAGAATATATGAAAACATGCATATTTGTACATCAATATAGATA
>ML778527.1:337704-362696 GCA_009831015.1 Picea engelmannii
CAGCAATCTGTGAAAGGGAACTTCTTTGACTTGGTCCATTACCTTTAGCCTTTCATTGACCCAGATTGCTTAGGGACGTCTCCCTTGGACTAGCCCTCCTAAATAGAAAGAGCCCCCCATCGAGGTGACAGTGGGTGGGGAAGATCCTGTTACGCCGGTTTCAAGCCCTGACTCAAGCTCTCTAGACCTTTCCTACAAACCGTGCGATAACAGTACCCATGGGAGGAGTAGATGTGGTTTTAGGAGTCCAATGGTTACAAACCTTAAGCACATACTCAGTCAATCACCAAGAGCATTTCATCAAATTCAAGTGGCAAGGGCAAAGGTATAAATTATATGGTTTTCAACCTCCCCAAACACAAGTTGTATCATCTCAACAGAGGGAAAAGTTGATCTGAAAAGGAGCAACTGCCTATTATATCCAATGCCACTAAATGTAAATACAAGAATCGAAACAGGATGACTTCAAAACTCCAAAAATCCAAGATCTAATTCAAAAACACAAGAAGGTATTTCAAGACCTTCCCATGGAATTACCACCACAAAGAAGAATTGAACATATAATTGAAGTTAAACCAGGATCAAGTCGAGTCAAGGTTAGACCATACAGAAACCCCCATCATCATAAAACAGAAATAGAAAGATTAGTCCAAGACTTGTTAAAATGTGGTGTTATCACAAAAAGTATAAGTACATGTGCAGCTCCAGTTGTATTAGTACGAAAGAAAGATGGTTCTTTCATATTATGCATAGATTATCGAGGGTTAAACAAGATAACAATCAGGAATAAATTCCCCATTCCTTTCATCGACGAAATGTTGGATGAACTTCATGCAACCAGATTTTTTTCAAAACTTGATTTGAGATCTGGATACTACCATATTAGAGTAAGATTAGAAGATGTACCCAAGACCGCCTTCCAAACACACGAAAGACACTACGAATTCAAGATGATGCCTTTTGGGCTAACTAATGCCCCTACTACCTTCCAAGCAGTTATGAATGAACTATTTCATCCACACTTGAGAAAATATGTCTTAGTCTTCTTGGATGACATCCTGGTGTACAGCAAAACATGGAAGGAACACATCAATCATTTGGGACAAGTATTATCTCTTCTAGAAAAAAAACAATTTTATGCAAAAATGTCAAAATGTACATTTGGCAAGGAGTAAGTAGAGTATCTCAGTCACATTATATCCAAAAATGGATTCAAGGTACACCCAAAGAAAATCAAAGCAATTACAAAATGGCCTAGGCCAAAAAGCATATCTAAGTTAAGAGGATTTCTAGGCTTGGCAAGATACTATCGAAGATTCGTCGAAAACTATGCTCATCTAACTACCCCCCTAACAAATCTCCTAAAGAAAAACTCCTTTCAATGGAATGAAGAATCTGAAAAGTGTTTTGAAAATTTAAAGAAAATTATGTCCACAACCCGTGTTAGCTACACCAAACTTTTCGAAACCCTTTATAATCGAATGTGATGCCTCAGGTTTTGGGATCGAAGCAGTCTTGATGCAAGATGGACACTCAATAGCATTTGAAAGAAGGAAACTAAACAAAAAGGAATGCTTACAGTCCACATACAACAAAGAAATTCTTGCCACCATGCATGCATTAACAAAGTGGCGACAATATCTCTTGGGAAGCAAGTTCTTGATTCGTACAGATCATAATAGTCTACAATACTTGTTGCAACAAAAAACATTGACCATTGAACAACAGAAATGGATAGAAAAAATTGCCACATTTGATATGGCGATATTACACAAGAGAGGAAAAGACAACATAATGGTCGATGCTCTCTCATGAAAAGATGAAGAAGCACAAGTTTTTGCAGTATCAATAGCAATTCCAAAATGGTTGAACGAAATCCGAACTGAGTATGCCAAAAACCCAGAGACATGTTCCATAATCAATGATTTAAACCAATACCCCAAGTTTGAATGGAAGAATGACATCTTATGGTATAAGGTAAGAATTTATTTGAATACCAATTCAAAATTTAAATCCAAGGTGCTTCAAGAATCCCATGATTGTCTGGCTGCAGGTCACGTCGGATTTTTCAAAACATATTATAATGCTCGTTAATCATTTTTTTGGAAAGGGATGAATGCAGATATTCAAAAATATGTAGAAAAATGTGACCTTTGTCAAAGAAACAAGAATGAAAATATATTAACACCCGGGTTACTCCATCCGTTACATATTCCCAACCAAAAATGGGAAGAAATTTCAATCAATTTCATTGAAAGATTACCCATATCAGAAGGGAAAGATAAAATATTAGTGGTAGTAGACAGACTAACCAAGTATGCACATTTTATGGGAGTAAGGAAAACAAACACTGCAAAACAAATAGTTGAAGTCTTCTGTAAAAACATTTATAAGTTACATGGGTTCCCCAAAGTCATCATCAATGATAGAGATGCCAAGTTTAAAGGAAACTTTTGGAGAGAGTCTTGCAAACAAAAAGGGACCTCTCTTAATATGAGCTCAGCTTACCATCCTCAAACAGATGGTCAAACACAAATTGTCAACAAATGCTTAGAAACCTACCTTCGTTGCTTTGTCACTGACAAGCAAAATAAATGGCTTCAATGGTTGCACCTCGTTGAATGGTGGTTTAACTCCACATATCACACATCAGCGAAAATGACACCATTTCAAGCTCTTTATGGATATCAACCACCATCTTGGAAAGAGTTAACCACAAATCAAACAAAAGTTGCATCAGTAAAAGATCATTTAGACGAAAGTCAAAAAATTGTTCAAATCCTCAAGGAAAACTTAGCAGTCGCAAGAAAAAATAGAATGAAGCAACAAGCTGACCAACACCGAACAGAAAGAGAATTCGAAGTTGGAGAATGGGTATTTGTAAGACTTCAACCCTACAAATTGTTATCCCCATTTTGTGGGATAACTAAGGAGATTATGTCTTGAGGCCCTCAGGTTGCAGATATGGAGTGTCGAGAGACTAAATGACCAGCAATATCCACTTGCACGAATGGAGACCCTTCTCACCATCAAAGAGGCGAGGATTTTCAGATGGCATCCACCACACCAACTGGCTTTCGAAAGGCACTAGGCCTTGCTCCATGAGGTACAAGTCAGGTAGTATGGTGAGTGTCATTTCAATATTTGAGGCATTTGAGTATGTTGTATCTTAGACTTTTTAGATTTCATGACATATGCTTGGACATTATGTCTTTTTCCCTATTTCACCTTGGTGGTTGACATTGTGACCTAGTAAGTGGTCTTCCTTGGGAATAGGTTTGCTACTAGGAACTCCCTTGAAGAGCCATCGTACCGTTCCCAACCATACTTGCCACTTTTCATCACTTAAAACCCTCGTTTCCTTATCTCTTTGGATTTTAGGGTGTATTGACCAAAGAAGGGGTTGTCCCTCATTCTATGGGAAGAAGGGGCTGAAGGCCAATAGGGATTGTTGTTGGGTAAAAGATAAAATCCTATATATAAACCTTCCAGATGCTTTGCCCAAGGATCCCCCAAGAAAGCAATGAAAAGCTTATCTGTAAGAAAAGGGGGACCCACAAGAATAAATGATAGAATTCCTAGGGGGTTAGTTGGAGGATAGGAGGTCTCATCATGAGTCGGCTTATCACGATCATGGGTATCTAGCAGTATGACATTACCATCATCTGGCCACCAAGCCAAGGTAGTGGCTCTCAGTTGCACAACTGAGAGAAAGGGGGTGTCATCATGAGTCAACATTCTCATTTCCTCAAGGTATTTGTGAGTGACACTGTCATTATCTGGACAGCACGCCAAGACAGTGACCTTCAACTCATCCTTAAAACATGAAAGAAACAAAGAAGGGCAAAATGATGGGCTTGGAAAAATTGCATTGCAAACGAAGGTACCACACACCCTCTACAAAGGCACCCATGAATGAGACACTACAACCCCTTGTATGTCATAAACCCCATGCCCATTGAGTCTTGATCCTTGACCACTTCWTCTAATTTGCATGGCTTAGAGAGGGATCACTTGGGAAATATTCCTTGACCTAGTAAAGATCTGCCTAATAGGACACCTGGTCAACCCTCCCATATCCAAGCTTGGCAAATCGCATAATGTCTTTGAACACTTACTTGTTTGACAGGGTAATCTTTGATGCACATGCTTAGGTGGCTCATTTATTGATTTGATTTACTCATCATGATATTTTGACTTGAGATCCTTGGAGGGTGTGCTTATTTGTCTTTGCAGGACCTAGTTGGTGGACAGTTTTGGACGAACAAGCCTAGCTTGGGCTTCCATGGGGCTTGAATCCCACAAGTTGGATTCCAAGGGCCAGCATGTCTGATGAAAGAGACATACCTTTGGAGGCCCAGAAGACATTGTGGACAACATGACCTAGCCCTTGCATGGCAAACATTTTTCCTAGGAGAGGCAAAACGTCACCTTTGGAGGCTTGACATCATGCTTGAGGGGCTTGAGGTGGTGATGAATACACATGGCACGTTTTGAAGGAAGGAACCCTTGGATCGTGAAGTAAAAGGTTGGATTGGAGACACATGGCCTTTGGAGGCCCAACCCTACCATCTCCAACTCAATGTTTGACCTAAAAGTGCCAAAACGTCCCTCCCAAAGGGGTGATGTCACTCTTGTGGTTTTCATTTGTGCAAAAAGTAAAAATTAAAATGAATTGTTTAATATTATTTTGTAAAGGGGCGAGATTAGGGTTGTTGACCCCTAATCTTGTGGTTTACTCTTAAATTATGTGGACAAACTATGTTAGTGACATTTTGTATAAATAGAGATCGTAAGATCTCATTTTATAACGTAACTCTCCCATTGTGAGAAGTATTGGACTGGAATTTTCGCTCTCTTTGGCTAGTTTCTCTCTTGTGCTCTTGTGTATGGCTATCTTTTTGGTTAATGATTGATGGAAGTGATGCGCTAGCCTTGGAAGGCTATTCTGTAGCTATTTTGGTGGTTTGTCTTAGCTTTTTTTTTCTTGAAATGGTAAGGATTTTTACATTGTGCTATCATTCATTATTCAAGTCAACATTATTTTGCTAGAGCTAGGTGGGAAGTATAAGGGCATACACCCCCACCTTAGCCTCCATCATTTTATTTTTACATTTTGTTGGTTTAACAAGGGTTTCTAAGAGAAGTATAAGTGCATACACCCTCTTAACCTAAACCCTAACTAGAGATACTTGCCTTGGGAAGTAAGAGGATTTACACCCCAAGGAGGTAGTACCTATAGCTATTTTTTTTCTCTACTCCATTAACCCAATCATTAAAGGCACTAGTCATTTACTTGTTGCATTGGATAAAAAAATTGTTTCCTGGGTAAAGATGAAATTTTCAAGTTTTAAAGTTGTCTCTTTGGGAAATTGTTCCTTGAGCCCTTGGCTCTCTTGCCTCATTGAGGTGTCCCCTTTCAACCATCAATTCTTGCTGCTGTTACAAAACTAACCTACAGCCATTAGGACTGCATAAAACTAACCCTGTAACCCCTAATAACTCCTAAACTAATCCTAGGATTAATCCCTAACTTTGCCCTAACTCTCTACTAACCCTAGCGCACCTATTGGGATAGTTAGAAGTGGTTTCTAGTGGCTGATTTTTCTACTATTAAGCTTGGTTTGTTACAGCCATAAGGATGATATTATCACTGCAGCAACCTTTTGTTTCAGCCTTGATTTTTGTGCTAGAGTTATTACTTAATCATTGATGAGTTGAGCTAGCTTTCACTAGCTTGTCTCTTGTTTATTTTATCATATGCTTAGCACTTATATTGCAGCCTTTGCTATATTTATTGAGCTGATATATATCATTTACTTTTGCTGCAATTAGGGACAGCAAGCTTAACTTGCTTGTCCAACTAACATATTAACATTATATGCTTATTTTTCCTCATATCTCGGGCAGGTACTTACACTTGGCGGGTCACTCAACTCATTTGGAAACCCTTAAACATTCCCAGGACCTCTTTTCAAGCTCTTCCTATAATTTAGAATCGACCTCTAGGGACATCCACTCATACTTATCAATTTCCATCTCAATCCCCCCTAGGTTCATCGGGATTCCCCCCTAGAGGTGACTACCTCACCTACCTGTCTAAGGTAACAGTGGGTAGGTGCTCTCCAAGTTGTTGCCAATTGGTGGTTGGGTCGGGCTTTGCCCAACCTACAACTTGGGAGATAACACAAACAGTTATCTCTTAAACACCATGGAAAGAATAAATTGGCTCCAAAGTTTTATGGACCATATCAAATTAACAAAAAAATCAGTCACATAGCTTATGGGTTGGAATTACCAGACAAAAGCCATATCCACAACGTTTTCATGTATCATGTCTAAAAAGAGTCTTAGGGCAACACCTAAAGGTGCAGACAATGCTCCCTATGTTGGATGAAGAAGGAAGAATCATTTTAGAACCAAAAGCCATTATTGCCACCAGAGAAAAGAAGTTGCTCTCTCGTGTAATCAAGGAGTATCTTATTAAATGGAAAAACCTTCTAGAAGAAGACGCGGCATGGGAGTAAGAGCACTTTCGCCAGTTACACCCGTCGTTACCATTGCTTTGAGGACAAAACAAAATTTTAAGGGAAGGGAAATGTTATATATAAATAATAATAAGTAAGATAATAAATAACAAATAAAGTATAAATTAACTAAAAGTCATGACCAAAGGTCATGACTCATGACTCTATTAAAATCACGGAGGCCATTATATAAATGGGCCCCCATCATTGTAATAAGCATCATTGTACAATCATTATTCATTTATATACATTTATATTTATTATTCCCTTGTGAATCTCATCTTTTCTTGTGTTTACGCTTCAGACATCTCTTTTTCTTCACTTCAACAAGTACAACCTAGGGTTTCATCTTAAAGCTTAAATTAAATTTCTAGATTTAGGTTATATACTTTTTAGGGTTGTTTTAGGGTTTTTATTAAGTGAATTTCCAATCAATTTAGTCACAAAACAATCCAGATCTAAAAACTTCTCAAGGATGTAATAAAACCTGCATGAAAGATGAATAAATTGCAATAGTAAACAAGTTATAATAGCAATATGTTTCAGCCACTCAAACAAATTTTAAATGAACAATTTCTAGGGCTAAAACAATAAGTAAACGTAGGGTTAATGCAACTTGCTAAATCTGAAATTTAATGAGCACATAACAGCCAATTATACCAAGTCGTTCCACCCTAAAAAAATGCAATAATATATACCAGAAAGGCACAATTTTCAAGTTAGATTATTTCCCAAACAAAAGACATGCAAAAAGGCCAAGACGTCTAAGGTTTCTATGGCTGAAAATTTAAATGCAAACTACAAAAACTCAGACTTACCCTAAAACAAAGGTAAAAAAATTGGATTTTGTCTTTATGATTGACTAGACAAGAATAGACTAGTGCCTACTATTTTTGGGGGGCATAAGGGGTCAACTAAGGCCCCTCTTGAGAAAATGTTAGTGAACCTAAGGTGATAGTTAGGGTTGTCCACTACAAACCCTAGCAATTCCTGCTAGTGTCTTACAAGCTTCAATATGATTCAACGGGGAAGATTCTCCACTAGCAATTGTCCAATGGCTTTGAGAAGGGACCTATCAAGAAGAGAGAAAGAGGGTGCACAGCCAACACTAAAGAAGCACAACCACACTTGCAACAATTCACCAATAAAATCCACAAATATTCAAAGAGACCACCTACTTATCAAATCAATTCACCAAAGACCATTGATCCATGGACATCCATCAATTTGCAAAGCATCCACGAGACATTATTCCAAGAGCGCGCTCTCGCTAGCAATCCATAGCAATATCCATAAAGTAGATGAGATTTCTTCACAAGTTCTAGCAATGAATTACAATGAGAACTACTTCCCTTTTTATAGAGAAGGGATTTCACATCTCTCTTAATATAAAAATATTAGTCTCCTAGATCTAGCCTAGAAAAATACAAGAAAGTGACTTGTCATCCACAAAGTAAAGGAGACTAAGTCAATATGCAAGTAAAGTATGCCACATGTACATAAAAACCCCCAAGAGAGGAGGTCATTGTAACGTCCCTTTCCCAGTGATGGGTTCTATAGGGAGTGACTTAGTAGTCTATATGTTCTCGTAGACTATAGTCGAGACAAAAAGGGAATAACACCTCTAACTAATGTCATTCACCAAAGTCTAAAATTATCCTCCATGAATCTTAGCCATTATTTAACTCACCGTGTGCATACACTCTCACTCATAACTCACCCATGTGCATTACTCACTCACACTTATTCTCTCATGCGCATTAACTCGTATTTTCTTCACACTCCTCTTCTATATATTGGATGGTCTTCATTGGCTATTGGTTGGTTCTTGGCAGCAGCAGCATAGCGTTTCTCTCTCATTATTCTCTCTCTCTCTTATAGTCTAGTGACTCTTCTTTGAGCAAAATAATCATTGTACCGGTTGTGGACTTGTCAATTGTGGCGCAACCAACCTTCTTGCAAGCCTATCAATAAAGAAATTTGTGTTTATCTTCTAACCTTGTTTCTTATCGATATTTTGTGAATTTTACAGTCTAATTTGTCATTTTCCTCAACTGTTCATTGTGATTTTACTAATCTTTTGAGTAGTTTTATGTTCTATTTCTATTCTATATTCATTGTGCTAACCCTGCAGGATCCCTCCAAGTGAAAAACTATATTTTCCCCATCGTTTTGGACAGTTTCAACATGCTGTCCAAGATGAACAGCTCGATGTTTTTTGGGTTTACACGTAGAAAATCAGTCTTAAAAGACAGCAGCAATGTACCAAGGGTGCCTAGGGACTCCCTCCAAAGATTAGCAAGCACTAGCCCAAACAGAGAGGGGTTTAGCCCGTGACAATTTGGGGCTATTACTCCTTGAAGTAGCCAAGTTTTCACCGCTGTTATAACAAGTCTATCAGCTCAATTTGGAGGGTGGAAATTTGTGCTAACACCTCCCTAGCGAGGTTCAAAATTCAAATCCCACATTGTGAAATGATGCTCTTCATGAGCCGTTTATTGAATATCATGATCATCATGAGATTGTTGACAAAGCCTAGAGCTTCTCCAAAATCCAGTTTAAATGGGTACCATCGTCGAAATGAGGGGAAGTGCCCAGCAGGTTTCCCCAGGATATATATTTGAAGTAAAAAAATGATTTCTATAGTGTCTAATTCTTTTTAAGTAATGGCTACTGAAGCTGCCAACGAGACAAGCTTACAAAGTAGTTACCTCAAATGCAATCAGTCTGGAACTCAAAGGGAGAAATGCATGAAAATACATAAGTAGACATAAGAAATTGTATTTATGTGGTCTAAATATAAAAAGATCTGTCCAGAATCCAGATGGTATATCAAGACCTGGAACCAATTTACAATTATTTTTAAAGAATATTTCTCACCACTAAGAAGACTAACAAAAATAGAGGCAAACTGAATGGTGCTTTAAGAGTCACAAAGTTACCATCTGCTACTAGAGATGGAACGGGTTAGTAAGATAGTTCTAAATAAAGGAAAATATTTTCAACTCTTACATAACTCCGAGGATGAAAACTAATTTTCTGTTATGAGAATTCTATTAACATTTGGCAGACATGGTTTAGCTGCCCATTTAGTCTTTCTTTAAAACTTTATCCCCTATCCTTTGCCCCAGTGTTTTTTTTTTTTGTCTATCAGTGACTTGCTATTATTAAAGCAAGTTGTCGTACCTGCTAAATTAAAGCAATGGATCATACCTACTACTGCAGGGAAGCTCTGGCAAGTATAATCGCAAAACAGAGAAGATCATATTATGGTTTATATGTAAATTAATTTTGAATCTTCTATTTCTAGGAAACATTCTAATGTTAAAATAGATATCTTATTGTCATCACAAGGAGCAAAAATTATAAAAAGCACACTCACTTCTCTTGGCATGATGCCACATCTAGTAAAGCAGGCGAAAATGCGTATCTGTTAAGAAGCTCAAGATACAGTCTGTAAGCTTCTGGCTGAAGCTGACGATAGGGAATTACCCTGCAAATAACCAGATCGACATCATTTTCAAAAAAGCAACATCAACAATAAGATTATAAATAAATGCTTTATAAAATTTTATACCCATATCAACAACCTTAAGGAAGGAAATGACTAATAGTATCCACGCCTATCCCGAAAAGGGATAAAGATAGTAAATTAGTGAACCTGATATATATGAAAAGAACTGTGGTATCAAAATAATGAGACTTCGGAAATCAAGAAAGCAACAAAAGAGTCACCATTTCAAAACAATACCCTCAGCCCTCTATGAAAAAATATAGACTAGAATATTCTTGCAGGTCCAACCAATGAACCTAAAAGAGTTTATTTACAAGTGTCATGAACCAATAGATTACCCTGCCACAACAGATTAAAGTTATAGACTTTCCAAGGCTATCCTACAAAATAGTAACACTGGTGTCAGTTATTATGAACCAGGCAGGTTCATAACAACCAATCTGAGATGGCCAGTCAATATTGATACCTGATTCCAAGTATAAAGAATATAAATATGGTATATGAATTTTAGTTGATTATATTCCAAATTACAATGCTGATATCATTATTTATATATTATCCCATACCCTTCCTTCCTTCATTAACCTTACAAGTATCATTGATAATTTTATCTCTTAATTATTTTTAATTCATATAATTGTGGTATATCATATGTGATTACATTTTGAATTGTTTTAATCTCGAAGTATACTTGGAATCCACAATACCTCTGGCATTTAGCATAATAAAATATATTAGTAGCAGCAGCGTGTTGAATTAGTCAAGCAACTTGCAAAAGCATTAAAATCTCTCTCGAAATTGTTATTGGATTTTTCTTATAATCTGCTACAAGTTACATTCACTATTCTTCATATATTATGACTCAAGTTGTTCTCTACAACACATTTAATTCTGGGTAAGCAGTTTTTGAGGAATCTTCCAGATGAAATAAAATTAACTACTCTTGATTACCTTCACCCAAATGGGGTTTCAGAGATGGGACAGCCCTCCCTAACACCACCCTCCATCCATCCCATCGATCAGATTGGAGGAGGCCCAAAGGAGCATAATCTAGTTAATAGGGGAGGCCATAAGGCCACCCCCCTCATTAAGCTCTCACATGCAAGGAAGCCATGAGGAAATTGTGTTTAGCCCTCCAGCAGCGCACGACCATGAAGTACAAAGTGCCGATAGCACTCTACATAATCATTTGGACAAGGGTGCAAGGGTCGGAGAATCCAGTTCTCACCATGATTAACAAAATGGAGTTTAAGACGGAGGCCACAATAGCCACCAACCTTCGTATAGAGAGAAGCAGAGTATGCAGATGGGAAATCCAATGGAAGGGAGTGGCAAAGTTCTGGTTCATGAGACTTTGTCGAACATGTTATCGCACAAATTGTAGGTTGGACAAAGCCCGACCCAATCCACAAGATGGCGAGAACTATGGGAATACCTACCCACTGTCACCTTAGATAGGTACTTCCCTCGCTTTAGTGATGATAAAATCACCTCAAGGGGGCAATCCCGGGTAACCCTAGGGGGATTGAGACGGAAGATGAAGAGATTTTGAGAGGAACCCCTTAGGTCAATGATGGAAGAAGTATGAGGGCTTATAAATGAGTCTTGATGATGGTAAATGGTTTGTAGAGACTTGAGTACCTGCACCAAAGTGTTACACTTGCCCGACAAGACACACAATCAAGATACAAGCCCAAAAATCAAGTGGACAAGCAAGTGAAGCTTGCTGTCCTATATTGCAGCAGTAAACAAGAATATATATCAGCAAGAATAAGAACTAGTTACTGCAGATTTAACCATCAAAATTATCAATTAGTTATTGGACAATGAAGTACTGAAACAATAGATAACTTTCCAATACTTGAGCATGAACTTTGACGGTGAATTAGGGCTGCTAGATGAAGTTATCAGAGAAGTATTATGGCAGCCTTATGGCTGTAGCAAACAATTGCTACAGAAGCAAGATTCAACCACCAAAAATTACAAGTAAACCACCCAAAAGATATACAATATTTAGTAGATTACTATGGCAGCTTCTTAACAATTTCCGACGGTTGAATAGTGAATAAGAGAAAGAAATTTAAATGAGTTTGTTGCAGCCCTAATGGCTGTAGCATGAAGTTATAACAGCAAATAGATGTACTTGGCTAAGCTAGACGCCCTAGTGGCTCAAGCAAGCTAAAGGCATGTAAAATTGATTTCACTTTAGACAATTGAAATATCTCAACAAAGCACGTTATCCAATGCAACTATTTTGTTTCTCCAATGCAATTTTCAGATTAGGGCCTTTAATCTATTGGGTAAATGGAGTCTTGGTTATAAGGGTTGGATCCACAATATCTCTAGGGGTGTAGGCCCTTCTACTCCCTAGAGCATGCAAAACCAACAAAGGTAAGTCTAGGAGGGTGTAAGCCCTTTTACTCCACCTAGCAACCTTGTAGAAATGACTTATCAAATTGCAAATAAGATGGACCTTGGTGGAGGGTGTATGCCCTTTTACTCCTCCAAGGGTTTAGGCAAGAATACTAGTGAAACAAGAAGAAAATAACAACAAGTGCAGAAATTCTCTTACCAATTCCACAAGATAGCAAGAACAAAACCCTAGTTTACCAAGCAATTTCCTTCCACGTGCAAAAGAACAAATCTCCAAGAGGTGCGCACCACCTTAGCTCCACAATATACCATAACAAGCATCCAAAAATGTTGCACAAAAGAGAGATAGTCCAAAAATGCCCAAGTAGGGCACAAATTTCAGCCAAGTAGTCTTCTCTAATGAGAGAGCTATCATAAAAATTAAATGAATTTGATTCTTATTTATACAAAACCTCTAAAAAGTGTTTATCCACATTTAGTTAGGGTAAACCACAAAATAAGGGAGCCATTCCCCTTTACAACTTTAATTTGAATTTACACATTAAGAAACCCTAGAAATATGACGTCACACCCTAGAGAGGTGACATTTTGGCACTTTATGGAAGTCATTGAGTTGTTGAAGGGATCGTTGGGCATCCAAAGGCCATGTGTCACCGTGCAATGTGTCTTCCTTCTCCATTAATCATTCCAAACCATCTTCAAAGATCACCACCACCATCAAAACCCTATCCCTAGGGTGATGTCAAGCCCTCCAAGATGATGTTTTGACCTTTCAAGGCCAAACGTTGGGCTAAGATGGGCTAGGTCTCATCGTCCAAAGTCTCTTCTCTTGCCTCCAAGGACAACGTTCAAGCTGTGGTTGCTCCCAATGTCTAAGTCATGGCATCCAACCTATGGGCTTCCTTCCCCAATGAAGGCCCAAGTTGGGCTTGTTCCTCCAAAGCATCCATCAAACAAGGTCCTGCAAATACAAACAAGTGCACCCTCCAACGATCTCAATTCAAATGTGTCACAGCAAGTAAAATCGCATCTAATACAAGAGCCACCTAAACATGTGCATCAAAAATACCTTATCAAATTAAACAAGTGCTCAAAGACCCTATGCAATTTGCGAAGTTTAGGTATGGGAGGGTTGACAAGGTGACCTATTGGGTGAATCATTCCTTAAGTCAAGGAGTGTTTCCTAGGCGGACCCTCTCTAAGTCATGTGGAGAAGATGAAGTGGATGGGGGGTAAGACTTTTGGGCTTGGGGTTCATGACATACAAGGGTTTGTATTGTCTCATTTATCGGTGCCTTTGTAGAGGGTGTGTTGCACCTACGTTTTCAATGCATCCTTTTTCCAAGCCCATTCATTTGCCATTAAATAATTAATTAAGGTCCAGACAGTTGGGTACTTCGAATGGGTAACATAAAGCTTGGGGGGCAGTACCATAATGTCACTTGAGGCGAGAGGTACACAAAGTGCCATAGGGGTAAAGCAAAGGTTGTAACACACTTGTGTAGATCCCTCAACAAGTGGGACGTCTATATAATATGAAATTGTTTCTTACAGGTCTTTAATTTTTTAGGAGAAACATTTCATCGTTCTCAAGACCTCTTTGGGAGAGCATCTGGAAGGTTATAGTTTTGGCTTTTATCTTTTGCCAGCTATATTCCCTCTGGGCCTTCAGCCCCTTCTTCCCATGAATGAGGTACAATCCCTTCTTGGTTCAGTACACCCAAAAATCCCAAAAGAGAAGGAGACAAAAAGGGGTGAAGGGTGAAAAGTGATAAGTATGATCGAGAATGATACAATGACTCGTCAAGGGGACCTCCCAGTAGCAAACCCATTCCCAAGGGTGACCACTTACTAGGGCACAATGTCAGCCACCAAGGTGAAACAGGGAAAAGAGCATAAGTTCTATAATCAAAAGCAGTTTTAAATGCAACATACTCAAATGCCTCAGGTGTTAAAGAAACACTTACCACAATACTTGACTTGTACCTCATGGAGCAAGACCCATCGTCTTCCGGAAGCAGGCTAATGTGGTGAATGCCATCATGATGAACCGAGGTTGTGTGGTGGTGAAGTGGGTCTTTGTCTGTGCATATGGACGTTGTTAGTCATCTGTCTCTCGGCACTCCATGTCTGCAACCTGAGGGCCTTGAGACATCATCTCCTTAGTTATCCCTAGAAATTGGGGATAACAAAACAGAGAGAAGTAGGAGCAACAAAACCCTCTACTTGCAGAGGCCGACTTCCAACTACGAAGCCAACCAAATAATCTTGGTGTAGGCCAAAACAAACTAATACTCAACGGATAGCTCAAGGATTTGCAACAAGCCAAGCACCATCAAGAGGATTGAGCAGTTAGAGGAATAGGTACATCAAAAAAGAAGGATAACCAGCAGTTCAAAAATTGATGCAAAACCACCCAAAATTGTGCTAGACACTAGTTTCTCCGAAAGAAGAATCGCAATTTTTTCCAGAATCTTGGACCTTTAATGACAAACAAAGGAATTTGTAGCATGACACTATGATAAACTCAAGGAGAGCAGCACTAAGGTTCTCAAAGACATTTATGTGGAGTTAAGGAAGCTCGATGAAAATTGCCACTTCCTTCTCTAGGTTATCCAAGGCTATGAGAGGGAATGCAACAGACACATCTACAAAGGACGAAGAGCAGAAGATTGGAACTGACCCCCATCGCTCGATCGGCCTAGATGAAGAAGATGTCTAAGATGCTTGATTTTCAAGTTCACCCTCTATAAAGTTACTTTTTGGTAGTGCTTTTAGCAAGTTTTTCTAGTAATGATAGGATAGAAATGGAGGCATAGTCCCTTTCTATTTTTTATTCAACTTCCATAGACTACAAAACATTATCTAATATCAGCCCTTGGCCATAACAGTTTAATCCACATATCTAGTTGGTTCTTCCAATTCGATACGGGGTAAGGCATGTATATTTGAACTAGTTATGGTAACACTAAACCTTATGCTTGATTACAAAAGAAAAACTACTCCTGATTCCCTTAATCATGAAAATTCAATAACTAGGGAATTATCAAGATTTTGCAACGAAAGATCACTCCAATCCATGATTCTCGAAGGTGGGTGGAGAAATAGTAACTAATTTCAATTGATGCATTCAAATTACGCTTCTGACTTTTAGTTTTGTGATACGAAGGATTGTCCGTTGTGGGGATTTTGCAGTAGACCAAAGTAGGTTAGCGAGGTCATCCACAAGGAATAAATTGTGAGTTCTCTTACTAATACACTCAAGACCAGTGATCTACTGCATTTTCTTTTCTATGGTCCATCAAGGACTAGGAAAGCTACAACAACTCTTGTAATCACACACCATCTTCTTGGGCTTTAGGAATGATGTCCACCTATTCTATACCAAAGTGTTAGAATGTTCTTTGCTTAAGTGTCAGAATGTTCTTTACCTAAGTATCAAACCGTTCCTCCTCTGTTAAAGATCGGCCCCGGCTCAATCTATGTGCTCTGAGTTTAAGCCCGCAACAGCCTTTCTACTATTCCACAATAGACCACTCGACCCTCCACATCAACTTCTGAACTTCTATAACGTCGACTTTTTGGTTGATGGCCCTCATATTTCATCGACTCTACAAAATATGAGCCTAGGTTATGCATTCATCTCTGCACGAACCTTCTAGCCTATACCAATTCTTCCTTCTCTCCCTGCAACAGATGACTGTAACTCACACCCCATAGCACTTGTACATGTGCCTTGATACGCTATGTCTGTGACTCGCTAGCTCTTGCCAATCTTGTGGCCAACCTCTATCGAAAACCCCATATAAATACTACTTTAGCAACGATACCTTCATGCACAGACCAACCTTTTCATTTTGGAGGCAATTTTGAGCCAATTTGTTGTGTTCATCTACACACTTACAGTGGTACAAATCACTCTTTCTAGCATAACACATATTATTACCATGTCATTCGATAAGCTCAATCCACCCCACATAGATGATTTTGACACCTATACAGCACCAATAACCCCAATAATGCGAAACCTAATGAAGGAGGTATCCCTTTGGGCTACACAAATAAAAGCCCTTATGATGGTGCAATTTGAAGAGATTCAAAATGGCAAAAAATGCAAACACAATCTAATGAGCCTCAAACTTACCTCATTTAGCTCATCAATCAACAACTCTCTTCATGAATATTTTGACTTCACTTCACCATCTTTTTGTATTAATTTTCCTTCTAATACATAGCGACCAATTTAGATTCATGCATCAGTTTCTCTTGTTTTCACGCATTTATGGATGTTTTTGGTTGGATTTGAGTGAATTACATGTGACTATTTGCAGTATGCCAACACTTTCATTGCAAATCAACTCTAGTCCTTATCTATCCCTATGACAGAGAGTTTAACATCCCAAAAGTTTTCTAAGTCAAAATGGTCATTTTCCAGTGTTTTGTTGAATTCTCCCAGTGGACTGCTGAATTCTCTTGATGTGTTGCCAAATTCTCCAGCATGCTATGGAAGTCAAATCTTGAAGAGAAAGGGCATTTTGGTGTGCTACGGAAAGAAGGGACCTGCTATTTTCTCCAACAAATGGGTCAAAAGCAATTCATCTCACTTCAAGGTTCATCATCCTCCTATGGCACATCGTTTGATTAGGGTGTGATTTGGGTTGTGGAACCACGAGGGCAAGCATAGTGTTCCCATGTTCCAGTGTAAGCACAAAATTCAACTGTTTGTAAGAACTTGAACAATTAGAGCGAAACAATAGTTTCTTTAATTAGGCAATTTAGTTGGTTCCTAAATTTTGGGGAGATTTCAATCGAGTCGACTGTTTGTAAAAACTTGGACAGTTAGGGTAGAACAACAGTTTTCTTTAATTAGTCAATCAAGTTAGTTCCTAGAGTTTGGGGAGATTTCCCAAGAACAAGTAAATTTTGTTAGAAATATATATGTGAGAAGCCTCAGAATATTCGTTCAGTTTTTGGACGAAAGAAGATAATACAGATTTCTGAATTTACAAGAATTTCTCCATGTTTGTGTAGTAGAGTAAATTAGCAATGTTACAGAGAAAGGGCACGCTCCTGCAACATTATTTCTCTTGTTTTTACTTTCCTGTAGATGCTATTTCCACTATTTTCTTTCTTGAAATGATTTTTCAAGCGATCACTCTGCATGGAGTTTGTTCCAAATCCGAATTTCTTCTTTTGATCAAATCATTTCTGCAGTTGTTCTAATTTCCTATATGTTTAATTTCATCTTGCAATTGCCTGTAGGGTTTATTTTAATTCCTTCAGTTTTCTTGTAGTTTTAAATTTTAATTCACTGATTAGTTTTCCTCGTTATTTCTTCTACATTTTAACTTAGCAATGCCTGATTAAGATAGGGTTGAGTTGTGTGTCATGCTTCCTATGCTTCTTCTCTTGCAAAGTGCTACCAAAATGTGGGTTAGATCATATTTGAATTTCAGTTGTGTGTGCTTAGAATAGATTTCCTTTTCAGCAATGTGTATCTTTCAGCAACTTGTGGTGTTCAAACAACAACTTCAGTCTCTGCAAAAGCAAGAACAAGATAACTGATTTAGGTTTTATATTTCTTTGTCACAAATAGAAGAGGTTTGTTTAAAATAAATCATTAACCAACTTCCCCCAGTCCATTTAGTATTCCCACTTGGCAGAATTTTTGTAGTTGCATATACATTGCAGGTGTTTTTAAAGCATTCCAATCTTAGATTGATAAAATAAAAGTAGGCCTGTAAAAATATTGGTCTTACTAATCCCGAGTATTGTTAAAACATGTCAATTTTTGGCACTGTCACTGGGGAAACGCCAACATTACAGCAGGTTTTTGCCATTTGGTGTAAGAAATCCATTGAAAGAAACGAATGGGGTTGGAACTCAATCTTCAACTATGTTTTCTTACTGCATGGTGTTTTTGATTTCTTTTCTTCAACAAGCATGCATCAATTGATACTGGGATAAACTAAGCAGATTTCTCCATAACATTCCTTTTAGTGCAAGGCAAGAAGGGACCAATACACGAGGAGCAATCTCGGTACCTTCCAAGCAAGTAGCAGAAGTGTCCAAAGTAAAACAAGAAACAACCCTTGTTGCTACGCAAGTTGTTGCTGAAGTTCTTGCTGAAATCACAGCAAAAGTTGCAGCCAACCTTTTAAAGGTCGAAACACAAGTAAACCCAAAAGAATTTAAGTCCCCTATTTGCAGTTGGGGGTGTCTCCTTGTTCTAAATGGCAGAAGAAAACGAGGAAGAAAGGGTGGATTTTGAGTTCCCTATTCAGGAATTTGATGAGCGTGCTAACATGAAAAATATGGATCCCTTATTTCTTCCACATTTTTACTGCCTCCCAGCAGAAGACCCAGACACCTTCCTATTTGAATTTGAAGTTTCTATGTAGGACTTATGAATATAAGATTGATGCCCACAAGTTACAACTGTTTGCCTCAACTCTGAAGCATGCAATGTTACACCCGTTCATGGGGCAAGCAAGAAGCAGTATTAGTACATGTGACAAAATGAAGGACGAATTCTCAAAGAAATATCAAGACTATTATAAGGCAAGAGAGACTAGAAATGAAATTTTTAGGATGACACTGTTGAGATTTGGGTACCTTGGAAAGTGGTCCCCATGTGTTTATGAGTCTCTAAACACAAAGGGGGGAACTATTACCCTTGTACTTTATTTTATGATTCTAATTTCACTTTGACTTAGAAGATTTAAGTCAAAAGTGAAAGATGTCACTTAAGTCATAAAGTGACAATTAATTCACAAAGTGGGTGAATTAATAGACATAAAGCAACTAAGGAAAGTGGGTTTCCTTAGTGAGATTTTTGGATTAGATCTCACCCATTGATTAGACTTGGCTAGATTGGATCTAGGCCATTGATCTTTTAGGGCTTGGCCAAAGGAGGCTAAAGGAGGGTATAGTGCATTTATGAGATTCATTCTTCACTTGTGAGAAGAGGAGAAGAGGAGGAGAGCAAGGGCGCATTTCTTGAGGAGATAGGGGTGCACTTGCATGAGGGTTTGCCCATTGAGTGAGGAGAAGGTGCCATAGCTTGGAGGAGGAGGATTACACTTGAGTGAGGGCGCATTTTATGATTGAGGGCGCACTTGGAGGAGGAGAGGCGCATTCCTTGAGGAGAGGCGCACTTCTTGCATAAGAGATTTGTGTGAGGGTGTTGTGCACTTGTTGAGAGGGAGCCTTAGTGAGGAGCACTAAGGGCGCATTCAGTGGGAGACTTTTGCTAGAGGAGAGGGTGCACCAAAGCTAGGTGTGCACCATATCTTGGAGGAGGGCGCAAACTTCAAGGGAGAAGGCAAGGGTAACTCAAGCTTCAAGTGGGTAAAGGAAAGATCATGGCATCTCAGTGGTAAAGGCAAAGGCTCAAAGACAAAGGCATCAGGATAAAGACAAAGCAAGCAAGAGGAAGAAAGGCTCACCAAGGCAAGGGGCGCCTTACTTCACAAGGCTTGTGGGAAAGTCTTCGAGGAACTCCAAGGCACCAGAGAGTGGTTGCTATTGTACCAGGTTCACTTGTATATGTTTCCTATGTTGTACTTTTTGCTTTGAGGCCTTCTATATATATTTGCCCAAACTGGTTTTCCCCATGGGGGGGGGTTTCCAGGGTCATGTTGACCAAAAATCTATGTGTCAAATTTATGCATGCTTAGAAGTGTAGATCAGCATTTTAAAGTTAAAGATCTAGAGGTAGTGTTATGTGTTTTAATGTATATTGCATGTGCTAACATTGAATAAAGAAAGCACTTGCAAGGGCACCTTAAAAGAGCACTTAACCATCAATTATTGAGCAGAAAGTTTGGTGACTATTTGTTGTCCTAAAACCAGAAAGAAAAGACAACCACACAGTTGAAACTTAGAATCATATTAAGGTCAAGGACAAACCTTAGATGACAGCCTCATAGGACCTCAAAAAATCTACAGACACAGGGAAAGGATGAGACATTGGAAGACTACACTAAAAGATTCCAAATTAGTTATAGAAGATCTACCACTTGCAAGTTAGACCCCGAATCCTCAAATTAGTATTGTTAAGAGGAGTTAGAGAGGAATGGATGGAAGCTCTGAATTTGATCGCAACTGGGGATGTTTACCAATGCTCCTATGAAAAGATAGGTGAGCTCTTTAAGAATTATTCAAAAGCATCTATGAGAAAGATTAAGAGTTCAATAAGTCATCCAAATCCATCATCAAAAGCCACGACAAGAGTAACTACAGTGAAAATTGGAAATATTTTAGAAGATCTAAAGACAAACATATTGAATTCATTATCCATGCAGCTAGATATTCTCCAAGCAAAGGAGAAGCAAGAAGAGATGCACAGGGCCTTCTCTGTTCAAAATGTAGAAAGAAACATGCACGTCATGAATGCCCATTGCACATTGTGAAGGTATGTGGCATTTGAACCAAAAATCATGATACAAGTCAATGTCCCCAACTACCAAGCCTAAAGGTTGTTTATCAATTAGCAAATCAAGATGTGGAGCATGTATGTTTTGTAAATAAAAGAAGATTTGGACAACCACAACAACCAACTCCAAGTACGCCACTTAAGAAAACACAGTACTTTAGATTTTTTTGCACTAGCCATGTGGGTCAAACTACTCCTTTGAGTTGGTACTCCACATTTTCTTACCAATCAACCACATCGGCCACTACCTAGCCCAAATTAACAACTTTCGCCTTTCCCACATTTTCTGGACAACAATTTTCATTCCCTCAAATCTAGACTCATCAATGGCCAAACCAATAGCCATCGAGGCCTCAATAAAACTAGCCAAATCAACAGCAACAAGATCTTATGCCCCCTCCACAACAATCGAATAACCAACATCCTCTGAGGCCACCATAGTTGCCTACCCAGCCTACACTTGATCCCAACAATAAACAAACCCAACAAGTCTACAACAATGTGATAATAGAACTTCCATCTTACTCTCTCACAGCCTTGGATTGCCAAGGGGTGCAACTTAGATCACAAAAAATGATAGAACACCCAAGGCCACAAACCACCACCAAACAAAACAATGAAGAGCAACTAAGATCCTCTCCTCTTACTCATGATGATGCAAACCCAAAGACTTCTCTACCTAGGAAACCATTTGATAACTCACCTTTTCTAGAGAAAATAAATCAGGCATGTTGCCCAGTACAATGTATGATCATGATTCTAAGCACTTTACCATATGTGGTTGATATTTACAAATGTTCTAGACAGTTGATGGGTGTGATCCAAGGACCTTTTATGGAAGTGCACATTTTTCCTGGCATTACCCTTATGGTTTTATCCTATGCTGCGGGGGAGCACCCCCCCTCTCCCCCGCTCTCGAAGCACACTCGCAGAAGGAGTGTCCAGGGAGTGCACTCCCAAGGGTGCTCCTTGAACGCTCCCTTATAGGAGTGTTTTTCGAGAGCACGCTCCCTTGGGACAAAAAATGCTCCCTAACTCAAAATGGCTCCGGAAGGTTTTAAACCCCAATTTTCTAAATTGGGCCCTGTCACCTACCATTAAAAAGACCCTACAAGCTTGGAAGCAGAACTTTTGGGTGATCATGATGGTGATCATATTCTTGGAGGAGACATCCCACCCCGATCCACAAGCAGCATTCCAAATGCATGAATTTTTCCTTTATCTTCACAGCGTCCATTGTCCACCTACTCCTACTCCTCTTCTTCAAACTCAACGAGCAGGGGAAAAGAAACTAGAAGTTTCTCGTGGCAAGAGGAAAACTTAGAGCATAGTACTTAGTACTTGTTAATATATACTAGATCTCTTTTTCTTTTTCCTGTTTAGAAGTAGTCTCTAGAACTTAGTACTTTGTCTTGACTCTTTATTATGGCTTATTATGTAAACAATCTACAAAACAAAGTGCTCACCAATACCCAACATAAATACATGTATACAATGAATAAATAAAATGCTATAAACAATAATTACATAATGAAATAACTATTATACAACAATTACAAAATGAAACTATAATACAATAAAACATCTAAGTAACATAATTACATAATGAATGAAATAATACAAAACTAAAAATAAAGGAGAAGGGTTAGAGATATGTTACAAAGGGTGTCCCTTTGGACACCAAGCTGCCCATCATCTGAAGAAGAGTTTGAGTTGATGCCCATTCCTTGGAATGTTTATGGGCTCACCATCCAAATGGATGAGGTGGAAAGAATTTGGACCTGCTATTTCCCGGATCACATATGGACCCAACCACAAACTGTCAAACTTGCCATGTTTGTCTGGTTTCTCTCTGCCTTTATCCCATAATAAAATTGTACCCCCAACGATGAAGTCCCTCTGCCTGGCTGACTTATCAAAAGTTTTCTTAACTTTACTCTGATTTGTGCAAATTCTGATCATATGCCTGTCTCCTGCTTTCATCTAACTCTATTATCTGATTAATCTTGTTTTGAACTGCATCCTGTTCTGTCGAAAAATCCTGAACCAAACCATATGTTGGAAGTCTAAGGTGTACTGGCAACCTAGCCTCCAAACCATAAACCAACTCAAAAGGACTCTTCCATGTTGTTGCCTTTGTAGTTGTTATAACCCATGAATACCTATTACTATCCCAAGGCCTCTTGTTTTCCCCAACAATTTTCTTAACTATGGTCATTAAGTTTTTATTACTTGATTCAGCTTGACCATTTCCTTTGGGATTGTAATCTGATGCATGAGATAAGATAATGCCATATTTAAAACAAAAAGAAGACATCTCTGATGAACAAAAAGCTTTAGCATTCTCTGTCACTATTTTTGAAGGCACCCCAAATCTAGTAATAATCATATCTTCAAGGAAATCCATCACAACCTTTTCAGTTGCTGACTTTGTGGGAATGGCTTCAACCCATTTGGTGAAGTAATTTGTAGTTGTTATAACCCATGAATACCTATTACTTGAATTATCTTTGAACTTTCCAATGAAGTCCAAACCCCACTGCTAAAAAGGTGCTTCAACTACTACTGGTTATAAAGGGAGGGCGGCTAACTTTTGGTTTCCCGTGAAAAGCTAACAAGGCTCACACTTTCTTAGAAACTGATGCACATCTGAAAAGATTGTGGGCCAATAATATCCTGCTCTAAGGATTTTGTTTGTTGTTGTTTTAGCTACATAATGACCACCACAAAACCCAGCATGGAATTCATCCACTAGTTTCTTAGATTCAACCTCTTCCACACATCTAAGGATAATTCCATCAGGATTTCTCCACCCTAACCCATCTCTTGTAAGAACATATTTAGAAGATTTTAACCTTAAAGCCCTTTTCTTATGACCCACTAGATGACTTGGACATGTGAGATTTTTAAGATAGAAAATAATATCTGCATACCACTCAACCTGTTCAAGCTTCAATAAATTAGGGGAAAACTCTTGATTATTATTTTGGCAAATCATACCCAAGGCCCTTTCATTTCCTTCAGTCAACATCTTAGCTAAACCTTGTCCTTTGACCAATTTGGTGGGTTTGATTTCCAAATCATACTCTTGGATTTTAGCAAATCCATCTACCCCTTGTACCTAATCCCTCTGACTGAGACAATACATATTTAACTATTGAATTAGGCACATGCCCAATTACTTTGGAATATCCAATGAAGACTCTAAAATGTTTAAGTGATTTCACCAAGGCATATGCTTGTTTTTCAAACATGGGATACTTTAATTCTGCATTTTGCAAGGCCCTACTCATATAAGCAATGGGTTGATCATGGCCTTGATCATTTTTCTGAAGTAATACACCAGCAATAGTATCCTCGTAAACAAAAGGGAAAATTTGAAAGTCCTTAAAATAATCTGGACTAATGAGGACAGGATCTTCAGATATGGCATTCTTGATTTCCTGAAATGTTTTTTTACTTTCATCATTCCATTCAAATTTAACATCCTCCTTAAGCAATTTATAGATATGTTTCACAATTTCTGCATAATTAGGAATGAACCTATGGACAAAATTGGTTTGGCCTAAGAAGAATTGGAGAGCTTTCTTAGAAATAGGCAAAGGTACTTTTCCAATTGCTTCTACTCTCTACGGGTCTAACTTGACCCCATCTTTTGAAATTATGTGGCCCAAGAGTTTCCCTTTTGTTACCAAAAAAACTGATTTAGCAGGATTCAAAGAAATTCCAAACTCTCTACACCTTTCAAACACCTGTTTTAGATGACCAACATGACTCTTCCCATCCTTAGAAAACATTGTCAAATCATCCTGATAAATTTCAATAATTTTTCCAATTAAACCCCTAAAGGCATAATCCATAGCTCTTTGAAAAATAGCTCCAACATTAGATAAGTCAAAAGGCATTCTTATATATTCAAAGGTACCCCATGGAGTAGTGAAAGTAGTCGTATGCCTATCTTCTTCTTTGACCCTGATTTGATTATATCCTGAAAACCCATCAAGCATTGAAATCATTCCCGGTCCTGTTATCCTTTATAGCAATGTTTCCATTTTGGGGAGAGGATAGTTATCATTTGTGCAAGCAATGTTCAAGTTTCTGAAATCTATACATAGCCTGATTTTACCATTCTTCTTCCTAG
>ML778527.1:412967-434535 GCA_009831015.1 Picea engelmannii
AGGAAACTGATTAAAATTGGTGAAAATATTGCAGTGATCAAACCTACATTACAACAACATAACTACCCTCGACTGGATCCTCCAATTCCGAGTGTTTTAACACAATTGTTTACAGAGATACGGAAAGAAGTTGATTTTCATTAAAGAAGAAGTCTCAAATACAGATGCATAACCAGAGGAACCAGTGCCTCATCAAAAATTTACAATACGGGAGCCTAGCTCAACCATCTCGCTCACAAAGTATCAAAATGACTCCTGTATACTCAAAGCCACTCGCCACTGACAACAGAGGATTGGCTGAGTCATTACATTCAAAGCTTTACGTGTGCAGGATCTCTTTGTAGACTGTGCACGCAGTCTTTTGTCAGACGTTGGCTCAGATCGGCATGGCTCTTGCAGGGAAACCTATCTGCAGGGGTACAACAAGCTGACTACTCCAGACCCTCCATGCCTTCCATTTATGGATTGAGCCGAGGTTTCAACCACCTACTCGATTTACATTAACTGCGTTTCCCCAGAGAGTGGCTGAGACGAAATGCTCAAGGGACGACCACGTGCCTGCTCTCCAAGGCTCGGAGGCTAGCTTCCCTTTCTTCTGGCTCCACCCTCAATGTAACCCAGGGCCATGACCCTGCGCCTATCTTCAAAGGCATTTCGGCATTTCGCGTTTCGGGGGTTTTCATATGGCTCACCTTCGGACCCTCGATCCACGAAACCGCGACATCTCCGACCACAGGCCCAACTCTCAAGCACGTCAGGATTTCGCATCTCGCAGCACTTCGGCATTTTGGCACTCGGGGTTTCACGTCTTGCTCCATGCTGAAACCCCCGATTCGCGAAATCGCGACTTCCCTGATCTGGTGCCACGTGTCCTCTTAGAATGGACGACCGAGGTCATTTCGGGATTTCACATTTCGCAAGTTCTGATGACTCTGCTTTCTCATTTCCTGACTCACGAAATCGTGAAAGGCTGACCCAACGGTCCAGACCTCTCCTGTGATCAACGACTGCGATCTCTTCACGATTTCGCATTTCGCGAGATCTGATGATTTTCTCCTTGACCGCTCCAATTCGCGAAATCACGAAATGCTTAATCGTGTGCCACGCGTCCTGCTGAGAAGAATGGCTCAGATCATTTCACGATTTCTCAATTAAAAATTCCCGAAGTTGCACTCTCCATGGTCCCAATATGTGCGCACCTTAGCAGAACGCGCCCTGACCTTGGTTGAAACACATTTGTGGGGTTTGTTAAGCCCCTTTTCTTCGCATTTGATCATCCAAGGGCCGAAACTAAAGGGAAAACACTCCCCTGCAAGAATATGTGCTAACAAAACCTATCATGTGGTTCTAAATTCTCACCTTTTTGGTTTATTTCTAGGAGGTTGCCTTTCTTGAACCATGTGCTCTAGTCCCTTGATATTTTGAGCATGCATGATATATTATTATTTTGAGAGAGCTCAATTTGGGACTCTCTATTCTGCATGATGATCATTATTGGCAAAGAGGGGTGCGCTCTAGAAGAAGAATTTTTGTGCTAGATTTGGGATTCACGAGGATAAGGCTACTATCTTAGAAGGACGGCGCTTGATTAGAGATGGATTTGGTATACATCCTTTCTATAGCACTTCACTTAGAGAGACTTCAAGACTATTTTGGGAGGAATTATCTATTCGTATCCACTCTCTCTTACCTCGTTCTCTCATTCTTCTATATATTGTACAAGCAATGTAAGAGCAAGGGACTTTGGATTGAGTTGTTTGAGAGAAAGAGTTTATTTATTATTGCCTTGTACCTTTAATTACTTCTACCATTCTTTTCTTGAGAGACTATAGTTGAGTAGCATCAGGTACTTGTGAAAGTTGGATTCTACCTTGCAGCATCGTGATTGTACATACGACCTATCCCATCTTGTAGATGAGGAATCACAAATCTTGGCTCCCCTAAGATCTTGGAGAATTATTGGTGTCTAAATTATTGGTGTCTAGAGTCTAGACCTGTCAAGGTCTCTGTTCATCCTATAACCCTTGGTAATAAAGACAATCTAAGCATTTTCTTGGCGACTATCCCTTGTGTTTCATGTGTGAGAATTTCTATCTTCCTTGACCTCTTACTAGGTTTTGATTGTGTTTTTCATAAACCTTAAGCAATAGGATTTGAATACTATCATTCACCCTAAGATCTTTTCTTCCATTCATATTTCGACTCTGTAAAGGCACTTGTTAATTCACTTAAGCGAATAAATTACTCATTAAAAAACAAAAACTACTTATTTACCTTGATTTTAGCACATTCTAGGCATATAAATTAGGCATACTTAGTCAACTTTTGGATCGTTTTTCTATCAAATTACAGAGAGATTAACTTGTTGTTTTCTCAATTTTTGTGCAGAAAAAGAAAGAAACTATACTTTTTTCTCAATTTGTGTGAATTAGAAAGCTATAAAATATTAAAAATACAAAAAGCAGCATTTTAATTGCATTTACAGCCATCAAAACTGCCTTTACAGCCTGCGGTACCTGCTGTTTTTCTGCACTTTAATTAAGTATTTTCAGTTTATCTGTGCATTAGGTTGCGTGCCCAACATAGTACTAAAATTCTGCATCATTTCATTATTTTAGTAGTTTCAAACACCTTCCAACATGCTTTTATTTTTTATATTTTATTGCAGATTTAGAACAAAAAGGCGTTCTTTTTGTTAGGTTTAAGGTACTTCTAATCGTTATTTGACTTGCAGTTAATACTTTAGATCGGTCAGGGATACCCCTGAAGTACAAGCACTAACTTCAAAGTGAGAGAGATTAAGCAAAGTGGCAGTGGCTTGACTTCTAATGTTATCCGGTCTCCCTTAGATTTTGAGGAAGTAGGAATTTCCAGGTGATAACAGATCTCAAATGCCAAATGTGGATGTTAATTCTAGTTGACCAAGTGGGTTCTGAAGACAGGTAAGTGTGGCAGTGGTGATCAATCTCAAAAGCCAAAGGCGGATGTTAGCCCTTGACCAAGTGGATTTTAAAGACACGTAAATGGGGGGTGGTGATGAACTGCTAATGGGCAATTTCAATGTTTCTCTGCACAGCGTAGCCCATAATTCCAGAAGGATCAATGTACCCACAAATTGGATAACTACCAAAACAACATCACAGTTCTCTTCAAGGCCCGCCCCTCTCTTGCAGAGCAAATTCTTTACCTTATTGCTGAAATATTTAAAATACCAAATGAGATAGCCCATTTTCAAAATCCACAATGGCCACAGGATTACAATAATAGGAAAAATAATGTGCAGAAGCGAATAAGTACCTCGATGTCAACAAAGTCAATATATGCAATGAATTCAGGAGTCAGGTTCCCATAATAATAATAATAATAGGAAAAACAATGTGCAGAAGGGAATAAGTACCTCGATGTCAACAAAGCCAATATATGCAATGAATTCAGGAGTCGGGTTCCCATGGCCTGTTCAATATATTTCCATAACATAGGTCCGTTGTTGCTCCAACACAGATGGGATATCAATAATTGCCCCAGCTCCACACTGGGCGCCTGCAAGCCTGCTCCCAGAAGGCACTTGCCAACTTCAACTGCCCACAGAAAAGGAGGGTCCCCCTGTTCCTGCAACAATTTAGTCAACTCCAACACCTTCTCCTGCCACTGCTGTTGAGAAGAAGAAGAAGCCATATTCATCTCTTCTTCTTCTTCCGGTCCCATCCTTGCAGCCCGCCACAGAGACTGACAATAGGAGGCAACAATATTCTATCGTGTGAGAACTCCAACTCCGAAATATAGAAAATATTGTACCCAAAAAGCCAAAAGGCCAGAGAGGTTTGTTTTTCAGGCGTAAGAAAATAGAAGAAATCCCAGGAAGCTGAAATGTTGATTTAGATACATGGAAGCCAGGTTCGCGTTTATGTAGAGTGGAGATTGATTGACTGCTCCCCTCGTAGCAATCAAACAAAATTACATAGAAGCATGGTTGGACAAAGTGCCCTTTGATAAATGACATATGCTTGTTTTTCCAGTAAATGACAGATATGCCTTCTTTTCCACTGTGAGTCCGTTTATATGTGTGTGGTGAGCAAATTGGAAGTGGTTAAAGAAATAATTTTTATTGAAAATTAAAATTAAAATAAAAAAACTGGGTGGACCATTATTTTATAAAAAAATAATGATGGTTCATAGGAATAGGAAAAAAAGTATTGATGGTTAATAGGAATAGGTTAATGGTCAAAGTCTAAAAACATAAACATTTGATTAGTATAAAAGTTTTCTTTTTAAAACAACAATCAATTGGGGTTATTATAGATCTTACAATTATATAGCTACATGTCGAAATAGATTAAAAATGTTACTAGGTCCTACTTTAATTTTTTTTAATCATTAAAGATATTATTGATATTCCCCTTTTTTAATTGTTGTAAATAAATATTAATTCAAAAAATTTATTAAAATGAATTAAATATATCTATTATTTATAAAATTTAAAACCGTTCTTTAAAAATTAAAATTAAAATTGTTTTGTTAATTTATTTTAATTGTATTTAAGTAACATTTGATTCATTGACATTTTTTATTATTTTATTATTATGAAGATATTACTTAAAATAAATTAAATTTTACACAAATTTATGTCATATCATTTTAATAAAAACAAATTTTATTTTAATTTAATTAATTTATTATTTTAAAATAAATATTTTATTACTATATTATTATAAAATTAAATTTATTTTTATAATATAAATATTTTTTAGAACTTTTCGAATAAAATTTATGTCATATCATTTAAAAATCAAATTTTATTAAAAAAATAATAAAACTAATTCTAATTAACTTGTTATTTTAAAATAAAAAAATTATTACTATATTATTATAAATTTAAATTTATTTTTATAACATAAATATTTTTTTAAAATGTTTCAAAATATTGTTGAATGTTTCAAAATATTGTTGATTGATCTAACAAGCAATCAAAATTCAACTTATAGAAAAAAAAACTAAATCTTATCTTACCCCATGAAAAGTCGATGGGAAGAAATCCAAGGGAATGAAGCCCCCATCCATATCTCTTTGACTTATGAGGCTTTGACTTATGAGGCCACAAAAAGACATTACGTAATAATTTTATTTGGGAAGAATCATGATGAGTTTACAACCCAAGAAGGTACATGTCCCACTTTTTGCATGAGGTTCTTTGCTGTATGGCAATCTCAAGGATTCCAACATGAATTATGTTAATTCATTTCCCACAAAGTGCTCAGTGATGTTTATTTTACAGTTGGTAAGTGGGTAGAATAATTACATATAAATCATTAAAGCAAGTTCTAGATTGCTTGAGTCACCATAAGTTAGGATACTGAGGATTTAATAGTGGTTAGTGATGTTGATTTTAGATAGAGGTGGAATAATTATATATAAAATAATGTAGTTTCAAAGTACTTTGTAACGTTGCATTAAATGTGAATGATATGGATTAAATGTGAATGGTATGGTAGGGGTCATAAACACTACAAATTTTGTTTATAATGGGATTTAACGATATCTATGATTCCTATCACCAACATTTAATGGGACATTGTTAAATGTTTAGGTGTTACCTAAATCAATGTTAGGTTTAGAATATTTGATGCAGTTATAAATAATTTTGTCAAACTTAAGTGATGGTTTTTTTATTGATAAATTTTGTTTTTATTGATTTGTGTTAATGTTGAATTGATTAAAGTATTGGAAAGCTACTTTGCTCTAAAATAAGAGAGAATTGAATATTATAACTTTTTTTTTTTTTTGATATAAGCTATGTTTTTAGTAATACATTATACGTAGTCATTAAATTAAAATTAGATGTTACCTCATGTGTATGTGGATTGATGATTTAAGCTTTATATATATATATATATATATATATATGTGTGTGTGTGTGTGTGTCTAAGTACTTTGTAATGTCGCATTAAATGTTGGTGGTAGGGATTTTATACACCATAGAACCCTATATACAATGAGATCTAACGATGTATATGACTCCCATCACCAACATTTGATGCAACGTTGTTAGATGTTTAGATGTTGCCTAAATCAATGTAGGCAACGATGTAGGTAGAATGATTATATATAAATGAATGGTTATGTCTAAGTACTTTGTAGTGTCACATTAAATGTTGATGGTAGGGATTTTAGACGTCATAGAATCTTATATACAACAATGTCTATTACTCCCACCTTCAACATTTACTGTGACATTGTTAGATGCTTAGATGTTGCCTAAATCAATGTTACTTCTAGAATACTGGAGGCAGTCATAAATAATTTTGTCAAACTTAAGTGATGGTTTTTTTATTGATAAATCTTGTTTTTATATTGGAAAACTACTTTACTCTAAAACAAGGCTACTAGGTAGCATATACCTTCCGAACATAATAATGAAAGTATTGTTTAGGGAGATAGGGAGAGAAGGAGTAGGCATGAAATGAATAGATGGCATAAATATTTATTACAATAACATTGGGGGAAGTGAAGGCAGCAATAAGACTTCAAAGTTTTTGGCCAATAAGATATCAGATAAATGAGATTTAAAATTTAAAATTAATCATTATATTTTAAAACTTTAGATAAATGAGTGTATATTTTATGGTCAACCATGAACTAATAGAAAGTCAAACCTAACTCAACACTATATACCATGCCTATCGGTAGGTATAATAAGAGAAAATTGAATGTTATAGCTCTTTTGAGTATATGCCATGTTTTAGTAATACATTACACGTAGAATTTGAATTAAAATTAGATGTTACCTTATGCATATGTGGATTGATGATTTAAACTTTATACATTTTTAGGTTTTGATAATGTATAATCACTACATTGTGGATAGTTACATAATTAAAATTAGGTGTTTTCTTATATGTATGTAAAGTGATGATTTCTTAAGTAATTACTATCATTATTTGGCAAGTAGAAGTTTCTTTGGTTTAAAGTTTCAACTAGTTCGTGTTAATTATAGTTCTAATAGAATTTAATTAATGCGTGGTAACTAGTGTGTGTGTGTGTGTGTGTGTGTGTGTAATGAGCATTTGTAGCGTAGTAGTTAGAGTGAAGCGCCACACTGCCACATAGGAGATGCTTCGCCCCCAATCAAAGGGAGTGAAGGAGAGAGAGACTCGAGTTGCCACCTAGTTCTTAAATGCAATCACAAACCAAAATGAAGGAATGTTTGAGGGAAGGAAGGTTGTTAGGTTACTTATTAAATTGTGATTTAATGATCTCCTAAGGCTTTACTTGGTTTTATGTGGTACTTCATTTAGGTTTTTTTAGGCTTCTTGATTAGTAAGGTTTCTAATGCATGCAAGAAAGGAAAACTAACTAATGAAACTGGAAATAAATGAAATATCACAAAAGAAAGAGGAAGAGAAGGAAGAACACACTTGTACAAAGGAAACTTTGTTGTCCTTAACAAAACCAACCAAAAGTTGTACTCCCACAAAGCTCCATGTTGCAAGCAATCCCGCCACTTTGTCCTTGAAAATACAAATAACACAATAAACCTACCATTATAAACCAGAACAATGTCATGAATTAGTAGATAGAGATAGCCCCCATCTGCGAGGTGCTCTCCCAACAATGTGGCATTGGTAATCCTCAATGAAAAGGGGAATGAAGGGATATGAGAAATATCTACAAGGGAATAATCAAGATACAAACTTAACTGGTATGAAGATTGGGAAGACTCTGACCAAAGAGAAGGGCACAACAACGAGGGTAAGTCCCTATTGTGAGGGAGTCGATGGAGACTATAAATCCATGTGGTTTAAGTGCTTAATTGAAGGTAATATATGGTCCCAGGAAAAATCTGACCAAGTTTTGATAATATTTGAAAGAGATAAAGATAGTCCGAACAAAGTTAAAAAGAGGATTGTTTATAAGCAAAGTAAACCCACAAAGGGGTATAAGGCATGAAAAATAGTTGTTGAGTAAAATTTGGAGTTCCCAACTATTCATCAAAGGGATACATTAGTATGGAGCAAATTCGTCAATTTTTGGCTAGAAAGAGACTCTATGATCCACCTATACGTTGGAGACAAGCACAAATCTACTTGTATGACCTATAGATGGCATGCCAGAGAGAGAGAGAGAAGGAAAGAGGACGATCATTTTTTACCTTGTTAATTCCTATGTGCACCCAAAATGGCTATGTGGGCATCGAGAATATAAAGAAAGCACCTCTAACTAACCCAAGTAGACTAAATTGAGGTTGATCCAAGGGGAGTAGAGAGTGTCTTGCCAATAAAACCACCAAGGAGTAAACAATACCAAAGAATGACTTAGGAAAGCAACAAAAGAGGACCTTGCATGAGTATTAAACATCAAATGGAGAAACACATTCACATGTCTAGGCTTAGGCAAGGGGCTAACCGAGGGGAAATACCAACACCATAATTTGTCTCAAATTGATGTTGGGAGGTCTCATTGTCATCTTTTGTATTTGAGTGTAAGGATGCAAAATCCATACACTACATTTTGTCCCCATGGCAAGCGATGTTATCCATGCAAGGGATGACATCAAAGTGCCATGCATATAGTGAATGACAATCAAGGATAAGGAAAAAAAATAGAAGAAAGAGCATGCAATAGAGACGAACATAATGGTGCATGAGGAGAATGACATGATAAGGTACATTCCATCCAAGAATTCATCTTACCTAAGCATCAAAGACTCTACACGTGGTAACAAGCAAGACATGTAATGGAAAACAAGATCAGTGTGTAGTCATGTGCATAACAAGAAAAGATTATAAGAGATAGGGGAACAAACAAGGATCTAGCTACTTGAAGCATGAAAACAAAGACTAAGTTAATCAAAGCATTAATTTATGATAAGCACTAGTTATAAAAAGCATGAAATAGAATTAGCAACAAGTGCAATAAATACTAATTATGTAAAGCATGACACTAAATAAATACAACAATGTTGCCTACTAGAAAGTCGATGATTCCAGAACTAGGAGATCAACTAGCCATAGGAGCATGATAGGTTAGCCATCAACAGAAAAAGATGACTAAACCATGAAGTTGGCAAGTTATAAAACAAAATATATCTAGTTTCCACCAATTAATGACAACAAGATCCTTTTTTTGTTTTTTTCAAAAGAAAAATCGCTCAAAAATTATATTGATCATAAATTTTTTTACATCTCCGACAAAAGTAATAGCATTGATAAATAACCTGCCATTTAACAAAAACTCCATACAAGAGAGAAGGTCCTCGTCATCATGACATCCTTGTCATCCAAATGAAGTACCTGGCTTGGGTTGCTGAAGAGTATCATCTTTGTCCATCCTAAGCAATAAAGGATAATTCCTTTTGATGTCAAACTCGAAATTCCATTGAAAAACATGCAATCCACTCATAACAGAGTCAAGAATTAGAAAATGTTTATATGGTTGGTTGGACCCTTGCTTTCACCATCCCATGTAAAATAGATCAATTTACCTTTGGGAGAGTGAAGTGATCTCTTAGAAAGCTTGCCAGCCTCCTGATTGGATTCCCTGTAAATATGTTGGAAATTAATGCCTTGGAATACTGTCAATAGTTCTCTTATCCTCATCTTCCACCCTTCGATATTGATCGCTTGTAAATTCCATTTTTTATTAAGCCAGTTGATTGACAACAAGATCTTGAAAGCATGAAACAATCTAACTATTAATAAAAATAGTAGCTAAACTAATAAAATACAAGGTTTGGACATCAATTAGGGAGACAACCAAACCGTGAAGTTGAAGCAAGAGGTAAAGGGTGTGATACATGCAACTACTTATACACATCACAAGGTAAAAATGATGAAGTACCTTGGTCGTCTCTAAGACATGCAATAATCACTAAAGGGGAGCTTGCATGTTACATACATAAAATCTAAAAGCTATTAAATAATAAATAAAATAAAAGTACATTAAAAATAATTTATAATAATAATGAAAGGTCATAGGTTAATGAAGTGGCATGACTCTTAATGAAAAGGCACTCACTTAGGGATATTTATATGGGCCCCCTTATTGTAAAATCATCATCTATTTATTCAATCATTTTTTCTCAATCAATTTTTATATATATCTAATCTCATAATTTTATTTTATTTTTAACTAAAACGGGTATTTTTATTTGAAGATTGAGACCAGTTGGGCTGAGGCCTAATCAACCATCATTACAAGGGAGCATCTTCCCGCTTAATTTGATTACAACATCTCCCAATCTTACTATATTATGAGGTGAGATAGTGCTCATTCTACGGGATGGGAATCCACGGGGGGGCTTCATCATTTTTGTTGAGCACACCTAGGGGCAATAGGCATCCCATATTCACCTTTGCATCTGCTTCCTTATTCGATTCACCCAGAATGTGGAAGAAGTGAGAGGAGGAGAAATCTTGCAGCACTTGTCTTAGCCTTAGAAGAGTCTTGTTGATCGTTGGATTGCTGAAGTAATCATTCATATTTAAGATCTTAATCAGGATTTCAGAATCTCCAAAAAATTGTATTTCTTTAATGCCATTTTCTTGCGCTATTTGACAAGCTTTGAGCAGTCCAAGCATTTCAACCTGTTTATTTGTTCTATGGCCTAGACCCCAAGTGAAGCTATCTTTTCGAGATCCATTCGAGGAGTAAATCACTCTGCCTGCTCCTGCGTTCCCTGGGTTTCCTTTGGATGCTCCGTCGAAAAAGACTGAGGCTATGCCTTGCCTCCTCCACCGGTCTTGAAAAACTGTGTCTTTGTCACGCAAACGCCAACCTGGAGTGATATAGGGGTGAGCAGAGATTTGTTTTATGTCTCGAAAGGCGAAAGTACCAATCCATTTATTTTCTGTAGGAAGGAGAGTATTTTCGTTCTTCAAGGAATAGTTTGCCACTGTTTCAAGAAGAAGAGCTTTTGCTTTCACAACTACCGAAGGAGGCGAAGGCAGTGTGTTGTTAAAAATATGATCATTTATGGCCAACCATAGTTTCCAGCAGATGTATTTGGGGATGGCTTACCAAATTCTTTTCCAGTTTGGATTGCTTTGTATCTCTTGAGGGTAGCACGCCTTCCAAGAGGAAAATAAATTTACCACTAAGATCTTATTTGGAGTTGTGACATTGAGGCCTTGAAGGGAGATCTTCCATACTTCCTGAGCAAAAGGACAATCCACAAATAGATGATATGTCGTTTCCAGAGCATTACAACACATAGGGCATCTATGGGGGTCAACGATGCCTCTTTTTGTCAAATTTTTGCCAGTCAAAAGTTTCCTATGCATTAAAACCCAACAAAAAAAGTTTACTTTGGGAAGGCCAAGAGGATCCCAGATTTTCTTCCAAAGGGTTGTTGACTCTATTGGAGCTTGGGGGTATTGAAGAGAAATGAAGCCTTAAGATACCAACAAGAAGCCAGACTTGCCCCAACCCCATTTATCTGACAAAAGGAGGTGGATCGGAGCTAAATCCGTTAACATAGCAAGGAGGAGCGATTTTTTCATTTGCAAGTGGTCCATAATGCCCAAGAAGTCCCAGGTCCGCCAATTTCCTGTAGCATCCCACGCAAAGATGCCTGCGACTCTGGTGAATCCACACTGAGAGAGCCACTCGTGAATTTTCTTGAGTTCGTCTGAGGTGATGAGGGGTGTGTTGCCCATGATGATGTCTTGCCACATCATTGTATTTTTCCCATTCCCTGAGATTCGATAGAGGTGTTTTTGGAAGGAGTCTAAGCCACGACGATAGAGATTCCATATCAAAGTGCCTTTAGGAGTGATTTTTGCTTGGAGATTTCTCAGAGAGGCGCCATTGAGATAATTTTTCCTTAAGAGATTGCTTGCAAGGTGTCTACGATTTGCATGAAGGTTCCAAAGGATTTTGCCACCCAGTGCCAGATTTGCAATCTCGGGGTCTCTTACCTATAAGCCTCCTTCAGAATATGGGCGTTTGACAGTTTCCCAATTGACCAAGTGATATTTCTTTTGATTTTCTTTGCCTCCATGCCAGAGGAAGTCTCTGATCATCTTTGAAATCTGAGACATGACTGCCTTTGGAGATAGAAGGAAGGAAACCTGGTAGATTGGTAAGGAGGACATAACCGATTTTATGAGGGTGAGTTTTCCAGCATTGGAGAGCCACTGTCCACCCTAGGCTGAGATTTTTGCTTTGAATTTGCTTATAATTTCAATCCACAACGAAGACTTGTTGGAGCCCAGAGATAAGGGGAGTCCTAGATACTTTATTTTTTCCCAAGAAGCATAGCCCGAGAACCCCAAGTATAGGGCAATTCTCTGAATTGTTTGTTGTTCTGCATTCCACCCATACACTGCGCTTTTCCTTTTATTGATGAGCGCTCCAGAGGTACTTTAGAAGCTTTGAAGATTTTCACTGAAGTTTTTTGCAATCTTTATGGAAGCTCCACCCATCATGAGGGAATCGTCTACAAAGAGGGTAGGATTGATTGGATCAAGGCCCTTCGTCAGCCTAATACCTAGGACTGAACCAATATTCTTTTTGGCAATCAACTTCCTACTTATTGTATCTTCCATCAAGATATACAGGAAGGGGGAAAGAGGAAAGCCTTTCCTTAATCCCCTTGAGGCTTGAAAGTAGTTTGTTGGTCTGCCATTCACTAGGGGGGATATCCAAGGATTTTCAGTACAAGCTTTGATCAAATTTACAAATTCAGAGCAAAAACCAAAAGAGAGAAGGACTTTATAAAGGAAGGAGAGGTTTACCCTGTTGAAAGCATTTTCCATATCGAGTTTTATCAACATCCCTTGCTCTTGTCGTTGGTGACTGAAGTGCATGGCTTATTGAACCTGAATTACATTGTCGAGAATATGTCTCCCTTTGACAAAACCACCTTGCATGGGGGAAATGAGGTTTTCTAGCAGGGGCTTGATTCTATTTGCCAGAAGCTTGGACATAATTTTGTAAGAAGCATTGCAGAGTGAGATAGGCCTGAATCTTTCGAAGGAGCTCAGATTAACTTCTTTGTGAATTAAAGCTAGGAAAGTGGAGTCAGTGTTGTCTCCCACTTTGGCTCTTTGATGGGAAGCTTTAATCGTCCTTATCAAATTGATCTTGATTATATCCTAGCAAGCTCTGTAAAAATGGATTGAGAAACCATCTGGCCCTAGGGTTTTGTCAGGCTCCATGGTCTAGATGACATTGCAGATTTCTTCTTCAGTAAACGACTTTGTGATTACTTAGTTGTCATCCCTGCTTATGAGGGAGGGAATGTGTGAGCGAAAGTATGAGGTAGTCTCTTCGCAGTGTGAGCCTTCTTTCTTGTAAAGACTCTGGAAGTGTATTTATGTTGCCGCTTTAAGTTGTTCAAAACCCTTATGTATCGTTCCATCTGAGGACACAATTTTAGAAATGTGATTTTGGGAGAGGCGAGCTTTGCATTGCCTATGAAAGTAGGAGGTGTTTTGATCTCCAACTTTTAGCCACAAGCTGCGAGATTTAAGCCTCCCCCATTCTTCTTCATGGAGAAAGGCACGAAATTTTTTGCTTTGAGCAGCTTGTTCTTTCTCTAAATCTGAGTTGAAGATGACCTTGGACTCCATTTCCACTTGCAAATATGATAACTGATGGACAATCTCTTGTCTGAGAGTAAAGGGGGTGATAATGGGATTTTTAACCCAAGTTTTCAGTGCATGTTTTTTTGCCTTTAATCTCTGCTCCCACACAAAGATTGGAGACCCTGAAACTGGAGAGGACCAAGCACATTGGACTGTTTCAAGGAATCCCTCCGTATTTATCCAAAGAGGGCTGAACTAGAAAGGAATTGGGCCCATATTCTCTTCTTCTTCCAAATTCAAGAGGATAGGTTTGTGATCAGAAGTCAGTTTAGGGAGAATCTTGGAGGAGATTATCCTTCTTTCTTCCAGGAACGAGCTCTGGATTAAGAATCTATCCAAGCGAGTTGAGATGTGATCATCCCTTAGTCTGTTATTTGTCCAAGTGTAGAGTCCTTTCGAAGGATTGAAATCAAGGAAGTCCCACTGATGTACTAGCTCCTCAATGAAAGGGAGCATTTGGTCCCTGCCAATATTGCCTCCTCTCTTTTCTTTTGGATCGAAAACTAAGTTTAGATATCCAGCTAGTATTATGTTTGAAGGAGAGAAGATCTCTAAAAAATCTGATAACAGTTGCCAACAATCTTTTTTTTCAGAGTATAGGACAAGTACATAAAGATTGAAGAGTGAAAGAGAAAGCTTACTTGAAGTATGTCGGAGTTCAGTGAAAATCCAGTGTTGAGTCTCGAAGGAACTTTCTAAATGAAACTTTTCCTTCATCCACAAGCTTGCAAGGCCACCGGAGGAGCCCCTTGCACTGATGGCTTTCCCAACGTTTTTCTTCCATTTTTTATTGTTGATTTCTAGAAGGGTATCCCCTTTAATTTTGGTCTCTTGGAGCAAGAGGATCTCGGGAGAGTCAGTTTTCAGTAGGTCTTTGACTACTTCGACCTTCAATGGATTCCCTAAGCCTCTGCAATTCCAAGAGACTATACACATTATTTACTAGGGTTGGAGTGGGTAGAACCTCCCTTGGGGGGCCTTGTTCTGGTATTTCTTCTGATGGACATCTCAATGGTGGATTGGCTTCCTTGCATTTTTTGCCTCTCCGCTTCTTCTTCTCTTGCTTCTTTGTGAGATTTTCTCCCTTCTCTTTTTGAGGGCCTCTCAAAAGACTCATCCTCTAAATATCCAGAGTTTTTCAGAGGTTTCTATTTTATTATTTTTGTGTAGGAAGGGGAGGAGGAGATTCTGATTGGGGAACCGGATTGGGTTGTCTCAACATTTATTTTTTCCACTATGGGAGGAAAGATCTGTTGCTTGAGTTCCTTGATCATTGGATCAGATATTTCTGAAGGATAGCTGAGGATTTCAAAAAGGTTTTTATAGGCCTCTAGGATTGGAGGGGTTGAGCTTCCTTCCCCAAGAGCTTTCCCCGTGGTTGGGGCGTCGGGTCCCTTTTGTGCCCCTTTCCCTTTGGATCTGTTGTTATGCTTTGGCGGGGCTGATTTCTGGACTTGTGTCCATTGATCACCTTTCAATATCTCCACCTCCTCCTCTACCTTCTTTTTGCAATGCCTGGTGAAGTGTCCATAGCCATGGAAATACCTGCATTTGAATGGAAGTTGTTCATAATCCAGTTCTTGGATGTGAGACCAGTCTGCAACCTTTAGTTGAATGGCTTCTGGAAGCCCCACCTCCAGATCAACTTCAATGCATAGTCTTGCACATGAATATTGTTCCTTTTTGTTTTCTTTGTCGATGTATTTTCTGAGGGTGTTTCCAATGGATTTGAGGGACTTCGGGTTCCAACAATGCAAGGGTAAATGAGGAAGGTGCACCCAGATTGGAACAACCGAAGGCACATCTTGCGTCGGATCGAAATCTGGAGACCATTTGTTCATATACAGACCCTGAGGGCCCATAAAATATGGCCCATTCCTGAAGATGAGATTTTTGTCTTCTGTGCTGTCAAAGATGAATACGAAGAATCCCTTGCCAACAAGGTGGCTTATGATGCCTTCTTTTACAAGAGGACTCCAATTCCTCTGCACCCATGCATCTATGTCTTTGGGAGAAGTCCATAAGCCCATAAACTGTCCAATGAGTCCCCGATCAACGAGGTTCAATGCATATCTGCATGTTTCTTCTTTTGGGAAGACGACTGAGGGGATGTTGTATAGTTTTTTTACGAATTTCTGCTACATCTCTGAGACAAATCGTTTGTTGTTGGCCGCGACCAGCTTCCTGAATGCAGCTATCTTAGGAGGGAGAGGGGGGGGGGGAGCCTCAGGGGCCCCTCCTGGGGCCATGGCGATGAGGGAATAAGGGATGAGGGCGCACCAGGAGCGCACACGGGCAACCTCCTGGAGCGATCAATGAGTTGTAACAATGATTATCTCATAATTTTTGAAGAATATAAAACATGAGCTTATTTTCTCTATTGGTATCAAAGACAAGTTGGACAGTCGTTCAACCTAATGCGGTCAACCACTATACAACACCACCATCATCCATACTTTGTCCACCATCCATTGTACAATCTAGTGAAATCAACTGCCATACATTCTTATGTCGCATAGTTGTTGTACATTCCCATACAACCAATCGATGTTGTACAACCACTATTGATTTATTAATTGAATTGTACAACCACAATCAATTTATCAATTACATTGTACAATCATCATTGATAAATTTCAATGCCATACTATTAAATTCGTGTACAACCAATTGATATCATACATATGTCATTGATTTATTAACTATGTAGTACAATCATCAGTGATTTATCAACTGCACCATATAACCATCATCAATAAATTATAGTATCGTATGATTAAGTATCAATGTCATATAATTAATTGCAACACCATACAATTAAATTACAATGTAGTACGATTAATTATTAGTGTCGTACAGTTAATTGTAGCATCGTACAAATAAATTTCATTGTTGTACAATTAATTATTGGTATCATACATTATACAAGTATGACATCCATACAAATAACTTTATACAACCTCCCATGTTAATAATTAATTGACCATACATATTACATATGACGGACCACACAAGGAATCAAGATATTGCTCCACAATTCCGTACAATTGAAGTCGATTGACGAATTAATTCATAAATTCAGAAAATTCTAAGGGGGATAGCAATATATTGTCTCAATCAAAATTGAGCCAAAACACACTCCTCTTGTAACTAGAAAAATGGTTGAAGTTAACTCAAGGATTGAGAAACTTGAAAGAGAGTCCAAATAGAATTACAAAAAACTTGTGGAAAAAATGGATAAAAACCAGGAAGAACCAAGTGAAGAGATTAGAAAAAAAATTAAGATCTTAAACCGGAGTTAACACACAGTCTCCAACATGAGATCACTACAGACATAAAAAAATGAAATGAGACAAAGCATGGATAAGATTAGAATAGGAATGACAAAGGAAACCAACACATAAATACAAGACAAAATAGATTATGGGATAGATAGATTAGAGAAATATCTTAAGGATAAGGAACCCTTGGTCCACACAAATATGACTCCTTAGAAACCAAGCACTTCAAGCACCACCACTCCCCTACAACCTAGCCCTTCAAGTGTAGCTAATATGCAACCAAACATGTTTTCAAATAGATCACCAATTGTTAATGTCAACTAACCACTACCCTGTTCAACTCAATTAATGTGTAGATACCTGATGAGATTAAAACTAGAGTTACCCAAATTTGATGGAGATGAAAAATAGAGTGTGGCTTGGATCAACAAGGCATGAGATTATACATAACATTCACTTCAATGAAGAAAAAATAAAGTATGCTTCTATGCAACTTGAAGGACATGCATATAATTGGTACATTTGGTGGAAGTTTGCGACCAAGGTGAGCTAAAATAGTTGGGCCATGTGCAAAGATGATTTATTTAAGAGGTTCAAGGTATGAAAAAGAATGATTTCTTTGCAAAAAATACCAAAATACAACAAAAGGGTGATGTAGATGAGTACACTCATGAATGGGAAGCATTGGCAATGCGAGTACCTGAATTATCAGATGATCAACTACTTCAGACTTATGTCTACAAATTAAAACCTTACATAAGGGAGGAATTAGAAATGCATAATATCAAACCCATGGATAAGACTAGACATAAGGAAAAAATCGCCAAAAACAAGTTAAAAAGGCTATCTCAAAAAAAACTTTGACCAAGTTTATTCAAGGTAAAAAACCACCCCAAAGCACAAATTTTAGAAATTCAAAATGTCCTTCAATGCATCCAAGAGAAGAGAATAATTACAGTTTGGAAACCCAATGATGACGGGAAGGAAAATGGAAATATTGTGGAGACAAGTGGTCAATGGGGCACAAATGCAACAATTGAAAGTCATATAAATATGCAGATGAAAGTGAATCAGATGCTTCCATCGACAACTCCAATGATGAAGATGGGATGAAGGAAAATAATTATTATAGATGTGGTAAGAATTGGGTTCTAGGTCATGTATGTGCATCTAATCACTTATATCATTGCAAAACTATATATGGGAAGGAAGTAGAGTTTATGTTAAAGAGGACATGTTAGACTCTCACAAAAATGAAAAATAACCAAAGGTGTCATTAACATCAATCACATGCATTAAGTAGATTCGTAAGGAAGATAAATCAAAGGTCTTTAACAAGGTTATAATACAAGAAAAAGAAGTGCAACCACCTATAGTGTGTTATACCTCACCTCATCTAAGGAATAATGGTATTATCAATAACAATCAGGATGGAAAACCCATGATATTGCTTGTGACAATCACAAGAAAAGTGTTACCAACGACCCTAAAATTCAAGGGAAGCATAAAGGGTTAAAATATCACAATCGTAGTAGATTCTCGAAGCACACACAATATTTTGGATATTAATCTCACAAGACATTTAAATCTTTTTGTATACCCTGTGAGGGATCTCGTGGTTACAACTATTGATGGTAAACGAGTGAAAGGATTAGGATGGTGCCATAAGGTTTATGTACCTATACAAAACTTGGAACTACATATTGGATATTACGGTCTACCACTTAGTGGAATGGACATGGAATTAGAAGCATAATGGTTGACACAATTGGGAATGTACACCACGAACATCCAAGAACAATTTATTGAGTTCAAATGATGAGGGAAGAAATACAAGTTATTTGGTTCAGGAAGCCAAAATCTTCAGCTAAAAGAACTCACAAATCTCACACTCATGCCACAAACAAGTCTCCCAAATATTCAAAAACAATTCTAGAATCAAGATGAATCTCCACAAGGGAAGACAAATTTAGCTAGGATTGCTTTGAGGACAAAGCATTCTTCAAAGGGGAAGGCAATGTTACATTCATAAAGTCTAAAAGCTAATAAATAGTAAATGAAATACAAGTACAATAAAAACTTTTAAAAATAATAATAATGAAAGGTCATAGGTTAATGAAGTGACATGACTCTTAATGAAAAGACACTAGCTTAGGAATATTTATACGAGGCCCCCCTATTGTAAAATCATCATCATCATCATCATATATGTATATGTATATGTATATGTATGTATGTATGTATGTATGTATGTATCTTAGAATTTTTGAAGAATATAAAACATGAGCATATATACTCCATTGCACATGCCATTGGTTGAAAGGTATGACAGTCATATCCATCATTTGACAATGGCTTCCGTATGAGAATAGGAACATGCATAAGTAAGCCAAACATCAAGGGGAAGGGGGAAAATACCCTAAGGGTTGCACAACTCATATCCAATCATGGCTTACCCCAAGCAAGGTAAATGGTAAGAGGCAATATTCACTCCTTGGGGGAAGAGGATGCATAGACCTTGATCCAAAAATCCTTAAACACAACTTATCTCTTTACCATATATACATGCAACATCTAATTTGATTCTGAATTAATCTGCTGACCGTATTAAGGTGATTTGCATAAAAATGATGATGTGCTTCTTATCCAAAAACTCATAAAATGATGATTAATTTGCAAAATGATGAGATGACACAACATAAAATAAAAGAACTATATATATATATATATATATATATATATATATATATATTTCTTTTATTTTATGTTGTTTCTTTTATTTTTATGTTGTGGATGACATATATCACTTCATCTTCAAAGTCCCTTTAGATAACATGATTGTTCTCCATTATCTCAAAACACCAATTACATTACAACATGAGCTTACAAAAAGCCATTTTAATGGACTCTCTTTAATTCCACTACTCAAAACAATTATATGAGTTTACCATTAGAATCCTTGTGAAATTATGAGAAATTTGACTATAAAGTTGACCAATTTCCAAACTAGCTCAATTACACCCTCTTTACACTCCAAACGATGCACTATGGAGCTCATTAATGGCAATCTAGACTAAGAATTTTAAAAATGACCTTTGATCATAAAATAGACCTCAAATTCACTATCCTTGCAAAAAATCGTGAAAAATGAGTATAAAGTTGCTTAGGTGCTATTAATATACCTCATGGAACACTTTACGAGACAAACCATGGCTAGGTTTTCCTTGCACGTACTTCGATACAGACTGTACAACCTCGATATTTGTGCCTTGCATCAGGATCAATGCCCTCGGTCTATGTGTAGACATGGGAATGTGTGTAGGTCTTGGGATCTGCGCCCATATATAGGTCATGGCCCCAAACCTCTGACCGAAAACATGGACAACTTAAAGCTAAGTTTAGGGGAATCCCCGTAATGTCTGGTGCCAATGGCGCATTGGTTAAAACTATGAATAATTTGGTGGAGGTTGTGGGTTCCATTCCCATCGACCGTCGTTCTTTCCATTGTTTTCTTATTGTAACTATATATATATATAGTAAAGTTTGGTGGCATATAGTTATGCGATGGTATATTTCGTTAAGCCCCCCACGGGATATAGCGTTGGTAACATTACATTGCATATAACCAAGGTCGAGGGATTAGGCCCTCGGCCCTTTTAAACCCAATTTAATACACCACATGACTTCAAATAAAACTCGCACCATGTATAGGTTAAGACTCATGTGATGGCGCGATGGTAGTGGAGGCTTGGTAAAGATTATGGAGGTCACGGGTTCGACCCCCGTCGACTCCATAAATTTTGATGAAGATTTTGTTGGATGTAACTATGTGAGAGGTTTTGAAACATCCAACGTTTCAAATGGACACTCCACCCATCATCAGGGACATCATAAGCTAATATGATTGGAAAAGAGTGTTGAGGTTTGTTTAAATAAAAGAGAAAGGATTAATAGTGGTAATAGAAGAGAGGAGAGAAAACGAATAAAAATGGTGAAATTAATAAAATAATAATTAAAAAGTATTTGTTGAGATATGAAGTAATAGATAGAAAAGGTCAAATGAAACAATAAGAAGAAGAGGTAACCATTGAGATGGAAAGAAAGGGGGAGATAATAACAATTTAATGGAAAAATCAATTAGGGTTTATAAAGGATAACATATATATTGGATTAATTAAAGATGACAAAAGATAATAAAAATACAGAAGTTAGTAAAATGGTCAAATTCAATAAATAGCATATAAGAAAAACCATAAACAAAAAGGGGGGGATTTATTAGAAAGGTAATGCAAATTAGTTAAGAGTAATAAATAAGCGGTGAAGGTGAAAAAGCATTGAGATTTAGAGAAGGTAACAAGGAAAATTTTTTGATCCAAGAATAACGAGGTATAAAGTGATAAAAATTCTTACTGAGAGATGAAGGTAAGATTCATTATAAAGGCAAAGGAAATCATTATTTAAGAGGGTTGAGATTATAAAATGAAGCAAACTTTAAGAGTCATAGCTAGAGGAGTTCTTTAATACATATGGAGAGAAATGAAAATAATAAAAGGGTTAACATGTGAAACCAAGGTGAAAAAGGAAAGGGAGGTGAAGAAGAGAGAGAGACAGGGTAAGGAGATTAGAGGTGAGTAGAAGATCAACGTAACGACTAGGATGAGGGACAAGGGGGGACATTGGGAGAAGATAAAAAAAAAAAAAAAA
>ML778527.1:434576-536403 GCA_009831015.1 Picea engelmannii
GGGGGGGGGGGCAGGCGAGGGCTTAATGATTAAGGTGATGAATGATGGGCTTCCAATATTGGCTAATCTTATAGCCATCTTCCTGATTGAAGTTATTGGGATGTTTTTCTTATTTATTTCTAGGGATTTTCGAATGAGATGGGAGGAGTAATGAGGGGTAAAGGCTAAATTTTTTGTTTAGCCAAAGCAAATTAGGTGCTTGGATTTGACAGAGTGTTCAACGATAATAGATTTGGAAGTTCGACTATGGGTGGTATCAGTGATATGCTCTTTAAGCCCAACTTTCAGGCTTCTACTAGTTTGACCTATGTAAGACTTTCCACAGGAACAAGGAATTTGGTAAACACTTGGGCCAAGCATTGGGTCAGATTTATCTTTAGCATTTCTAAGAAGTTGCTTAAGGGTTTTGTAGGGTTTGAACAAAGTTTTGATATTCTTATTAGCTAGGATTTTTGTGATACGATCTGTGGTTCCCTGGATGTAAGGAAGAGATAGGAGAGCTCGAGGAGGGGTGGAGGTTTTAGGTTTAGGGTGAGGATTGATGGTTGAGAGGAAGGCTCTATTGATTTAAATGATATAGTAACCATTCGATAGAAGGGATTTGGTTAAATGAGTGTTTTCTTCGGTGAGGAATTGAGGGTAAAAAATGAGGAGGACGCGAATAATTAAAGTTTTTAAGACAACATATTTTTGAGCTGGATGATGGTGGGATCTAACATTAAGGTATCAATTTGTGTGATTTTTCTTTCTGTAGACTTGGTGAGTGAGGGAGCCATTACGAAGATGAGAGACGAGGACATCTAAAAAGGGGAGAGAGTTGTCCTTTTGGGTTTCCATAGTAATTTGGATGTGGGAGGAAATACTATTGAGATGATTGAGAAAGGAGATAAGGTTGGCAGGGCCATGTGGCCGGATGACAAACGTGTCATCTACAAACCGAAACCAACATTTTGGGTTTGAGATGGAAGGTGTGTAAGGCTAAATCCTCAAATTTTTCCATAAATATGTTAGTCACCATTGGGGAAAGGGAGGATCCCATGGTTGTACCTTTAGTTTATTCATAGAAAACCCCCTTGAAGGTGAAGAAGGTGGAGGAGAGGCAAATTTGGATTAGGTTAAGCGTGACTGGGTCTACCAAATTGGAGATCAAGTTAAGGGCTTCTATGATGAGAATTTTGGTAAAAAGAGACACTACATCAAATCTGACCATGAGGTCATCTTCTTCAAGGTGAATATGTTTGGTTTTATGGCTGAAGTCTGCATAGTCTTTTATAAAGGAGGAGGTTTTACTAACGAAGGCTTGAAGCTTGTCCACGAGAAAACGAGCAAGGGAATGGGTGGGGGTTGCTATGGAGCTTACTATTGGTCTGAGGGGAATATCTTTTTTGTGAATTTTAGGTTGCGAATATCCATAAATTTTGATACACCATGACCGTAATGGGCAATGGGAGGCTGCCACATGGCAACCTCTCATTGGTTCCCTTATGCCACATGTCAACAACTGATTAGTCCACTTGGATGTACGATCTTCCCAGTCACCTTCCAACCACCTGTTGCCTTGTGAGGTCACCACGCCACCTGTACAACACGTACGGTCATGTGCCATGTATCACCCTTGCAGTGGTGACACGTGTCACCCTTGACTTTTTGCATGTTGACCAAACTTTGACCAGCCATATCTTTTGCATACGAACTCCGTTTGAGGAGATTTTTTCTCCATTGGAAAGTTATCGATGAGCTCTATGCAATGACGTCCTTTTATTGGTCACTTGAGATGGTTATATTTTGAGCTTTTATGGATCCTCTTGGACCCCTATGAGCGTTTCAGATCCTCTTGGACCTCTGTGAGCATTCTGGACCCCTTTTAACAAGATTCCTCTCACTCTTTACATCATACCAGGTGGCAATATAGAAACTCTCTTAAAAAATTCCTCTCACTCTTATATACATGTAAGGTGGCGATATAGAAATTTTATAGAATTCCTCTCACTCTTATAATTTACAATGAGTGGCTTACAAGCCTGGTAATAGACTTTAGGAGATATTTACATATGCATATAACATTTACAAATATACATATTTACAATGAAATAATTAGATGGTTTACTTATGGACTCATTCTTCCCATTGTACTAGGAGGAATCTTGCAATTTCCCACCTTTGACAATGCCTCTGATGTTGATGTTGAATCCAAGAAACCATTAGACCAAACCATAGGTCCTCCCAGTAACCTATATAACCTTTCCTTGCGAATACCAAACATTATTGTTGTGTTTGGAGTAGCTTCCCTTGAATACACAAGTACCTGGCCATTCTGGAATGTCACTACATAGCCTTCATCTTCAAATTCTGCAACCGAGAGTGGGTTTACCTTCAAATCTGGAACATATAACATATGTTCTATTCCCAAAAAATCCTTCCGAATCGAGTTACAATCTTACATATCCATACCCTTTTATTGCTTGTCTGGTTTTTGCTCCAAATCCTACATAACAATCTATGTCAGACTTTGAGAAATTCATAAATATTGATCTCATCCCGATCATGTGGTGATATGAGCCACTATCCATGGACCATTCTTCGATGTCTTCATATATAACTTTTCCAATACCAAACATTAGGAAGTATTCTTTCTCAAACCTTTCAGTAAGACCATTAACTTCTTCTCAAGTTGCTTGTCTTCTTGCAAGTGCCTTTACATCTTTCAAGTTCTGCTTCGAACATAAGTGCCGGTAAAGTGTTTAACTCTTCTCGATCTGATGTCCAATCTTACCACAATAAGAGCAGAGTGTCTTGTTCCCATATTGGAAACACGATCCCTTCTTATCATTCCCCCTTTTCCTTTGCTTTGAGAAATGATCTTTACCTTTAGCCTTCTTCTTGGAGGGCTTAACTTGCACAGACTATCTTCTTCGACACTTCTCCGCGTCATGGTTACTAATGCCAAAAGAAGCACATGGATACATAGGCCATTTACCAGTGGGAAAAGTCTTCATTCTTTCTCCTGTATCATGCACATCTTTCTCTGAAGATGTCTTACACATTTTATCATTCTCTAGATTGAAAGGTAAGACTAACTTTTTATGAAGGACTTCTTCATCTGAAGTTTTCCTTGCTTCAATTGTCCTTGATCATTCTCCATCTTGACGAGAAAAAGAACAATATGAGGAGTCATCTTTCTCGATCATGCCTTTTCAAAGATGCAGTCCCTTTTGCATCAGGGACTTTACATTCTCAGCCTCCCAATCTTTATGGATTGGTATTGATGGTGTCATTACTTGGTTCATGATCTGCAACTTTCTTTCCAACTCATGAAAAATACCTATATGGAATTCCTCATGACATATCAATCAATCTTGCAACCTCTGCTTCTCTTCCTCAAGAGATTGTAACTGCATTCTTAACTCAGAATTATCCTTCTAGATTTGTCGATTAATGTTCTTTTGTAGCCTCAACTTCATGAGAACTTTACTCATTTTATCCTCTTGATAAGAGCCTTCAAAATATTCACCAACTGAACTCTTCGATCTCATGTGACATCAATAACTTGCAAATGCATGTCAAAACTAGCTTCGATACCACTTGATCCAAAAATCCTTAGATGTCACTTATTTCTTTACCATATATACATGCAACATCTAACTTGATTCAGAATTAATTTCTTGATCGTACTAAGGTGATTTGCATAAAAATGATGACGTGCTTCTTATAAAAAAACTCATAAAATGATGATTAATTTGCAGAATGATGAGATGACACGGCAGAAAATAAATGAACTCAATGTGTGTGTGTGTGTGTGTGTGTGTGTGTGTGTGACATGTATCACTTCATCTTCAAAGTCCCTTTAGATAACATGCATGTTCTCCATCATCTCAAAACACCAATTACATTACAACATGAGCTTACAAAAATCCATTTTAATAAACTCTCTTTAATTCCACTACTCAAAACAAGAAAATGAGTTCACCATTAGAATCCTTGTGAAATTATGAGAAATTTGACTTTAAAGTCGACCGATTTCCAAACTTGATCAATTACACCCTCTTTACACGCCAAACGATGCACTATGGCACTCATTAATGGAAATCTGGACTAATACTTTTACAAATGACCTTTGATCATAAAATGGACCTCAAATTCACAATCCTTGCGAAAAATCATGAAAAATGAGTATAAAGTTGCATAGGTGTTATTGATATACCTCATGGAACGCTTTACGAGACAAACCATAGCTAGGTTTTCCTTGCACGTACTTTGAAATAGGTCGTACAACCTCATAATTTGTGCCCTACATCAATATATGTGCCCTCGGTCTATGTGCAAACATGGGAATGTGTGTAGGTCTTGGGATTCACACCCATATATAGTTTGCGACCCCAAACCTCCGACTGAAAACATGGGCAACTTAAAGTTAAGTTTAGGGGAATCCCCATAACATATGGCGCCAATGGTGTATTGGTTAAAATTGTGGCTAAGTTTGGCGGAGGTCGTGGGTTCCATTCCCACTGACCGTCGCTCTTTGTGTTGTTTTGTTATTGCAACTATATATATATATATATATATATATAGTAAAGTTTGGTGGCATATAGTTTATGCGATGGTCTATTTCATTAAGCCCCCTATGGGATATAGTGTTGGTTACATTACATTGCATACAACCAGGGTTGAGGACTTAGGCCCTCGGGCCATTTAAACCCCATTTAATACACCACATGACTTCAAATAAAACTCACGCCATGTATATGTTAAGACTCATGTGATGGCGCGATGGTAGTGGAGGCTTTGTAAATTTTATGGAGGTCGTGGGTTTGACACCCATTGACTCCATAAATTTTGATAAACCATGACCATAATGGCCAATGGGAGGTTGCCACATGACAGCCTCTCATTGACTCCCTTGTGCCACGTGTCAACCATTGATTAGTTCACTTGGATGTATGATCTGCCCAGTCACTTGGAAACCACGTGTCATCTTGTGAGGTCACCATGTCACCTATACGACCTGTACGGTCATGTCCCATGTGTTTGCAGTGGTGACACATGTCACTCTTGACTTTTCCCCTTTTTTTTTTTTCTCGTTGACCAAACTTTGACCAACCATATCTTTTGCATACAAACTTCGTTTGAAGTAATTTTTGTGCCATCGAAAAGATATCGCCGAGCTCTATGCAATGATGTCCTTTTATTCGTCATTTTAAATGGTCAAATTTTGATATTTTATGGATCCTCATGGACATCTGTGAGTGTTCCTTAGATCCTCCTAGATTAGACCTATATAAAACAAAACAAAGACAAAAACACCCTACCCGTGATAGGGAAGAGGCTAAGTTAACTAACAAGAAATCAAGAAGGTAACAAGGGATGTTAGTGTCGCTCACCCATGGCGCCCTAGGGGATTAAGATAAAAAGTCTCATGACCAAGGAAGACAATATTTGTTGGATCACCATTTTGTCATCTTTTCCATCATTTAAACTATTCTTTTCACTGCATCATTTCATACATTTACCACTATTTCCACCATATTCCTTCATAAAAATGCAATGGTGCACTTCCATATGCCAAAGTGGTTAATTCTTATTTATTTCCTTTATTTTTAATGAATTAAAGAATATTATATTTGGTTTTACTAATGATGGTTTCATGAAGAAAATTTCTGCAGTCGACATTCAATCTTGGTAGCAAAATCATTGGTTAGCATATTTTTGCACCTCCAGAAGGAATTTCGCCGCATGGGTTTTGTTCTCGGGTGGCATGAGACGGTTCCATGTCATTAAAATCAAACTCAAGTCGCATACAACAAGTCTCGGGTCATGAAAAAATTTCCAGTCAAACACCTACTTGAAGAGTTCTAGCACATATCAGATTGGGCTAAAAATAAGGCAATGATTGAACGATTGTGCATTAGATGCATGGAAAAAGAATGAAATCAGATTCCTCGTGAATCCAAGATACCTATTCATAGTCAAATCTAGTACAAATCTAACAATTCTTGCATGAAATCATGAGTGTGTGTTCCAAACAACTCCAACGCTATTTGAGGATCCAATTAAATGATTGTAAATTGTGAATCGTCACCTGGTGATTATTCTTAGTATCAAGGAGTTGTATCCCCCGTTTAATTATGTTATGGAAGGTGAATTACAAGTGATTTGATGTTATCCCTTTAGCAATCGATTCCTCTGATTTTGTAATTGTTATATATGACAAAATATCGCCATAGTTGGGGGGAGATTAATGAATGTAATGTTGGCAAAGATGTTGTAATCATAAGAACTTTGTTAAGCAGATAATGCAAACAATATTTTCTTGAATGGTGGTGTGTTAAGAAGTTCCTAGGATTTGATTTTTATTGTAGCTTGCTTCCGGAAGAGGAAGGGCCCCCTCGCTTCATAAGTAAAGTTACACCTATTCTTTTTCCTTTTCTTTATTTATGTTATTATTTTGTGCTCTTTTCTAATTCAAGTATTTCTTTCAATACTGTGTGTTTCTATTTCAACTTGTTGTGTGGAGTGTTTGATTTGTAGGATAGAGTTTCTCTTAGAGTACCTTCTCAAATGATTCAAGCCTTATAGATTAGGAACAAGGTCTCCGTGACAACAAAGTATTAACATTACAAAGAATTGTTGCGACCTAAATGTTTACAAAATCCAATCATAAGGGTATTTGATTCAAGAGTAACCAAGTCTCAAGAGGTCTAAATCTGCAAATGATTTTGAGTTTGTTTTTAATGTTACTCTCCTTACCACATAATACATCTTCAATTCTGAGCATAAATTCTTAATAATCAAAATCAAAAGACTAGGAATGAAATATTGTCACAACAACAATCATTGATTGCAAAATATGTTGTAACCTGTGTTTTAACAAATACCAGTCATATTGATCTCTGATTTAAGAGTCACCAACCTCGAGGAGGATTAATTTTGTGATTGCTTGAAATTGTTTTGCATTAAAGTAGCGCATAGGTTTTAGAATAGGCTCTGATCTTGCACACATTGTGTTTGCATATCACAAGCTTACACCCAGAGATTTATAATAAAATGTAACAAAAAATGTACATATAATTTGCCTGACATTTTTGGCATCGTTGTTGGGGGTATGCTTAAGGCATTAGAGTATTGGTATTTGGGTTCTTAGTTATTTCACTTTTATTTTTTTACATATGATTTTTCTTTGTTGTAGCACCAACATTTATGACTTGGAGGAGGAGAAATGGTAAGATGAGAGGCTGTGCATTCACTTTAGTGAGTTTCTTCAAGTCCTCGTCATGTTGGTGTAATATGTTTTCTTTTTGTTTTAATGATTCATGGAAAGAAAAATCCTAACTCATGTCAAAAGACAAATTGGCGACAACGTGGTCTTAGTAGTGTGTGGGCATTTGAGTACATGATCATATTTTTCTTTGAGTTTGTTTGGTGTAGTGTGTTTTTATTTTATTTTATTTATTTCTTTAAGGTAGAGAATGTTGATGATTACAACTTCGTGAGACATCCTCCAAAACACAGACTAAGTGAGTCGACCTGTGAGAGAGCCCATGAGTTGGGTGTGCCCATGAGATGGGTGTGTCATTCCTCTCTGGACTGAGATGAGACGATGTGTGCCCCTGTGTGGGGTGAGGATGCCCATGAGATGGGTGTGTCATTCCTCTCTGGATTGAGATGAAGCGATGTGTACCCCTGTGTGGGGTGAAGGTTCCCATGTTATGGGTGTCTGTCAGACTCTGGACTGAGTTGTTATGATGTGTGGTCTCCTGCCTTGTGGACTCAATTGAGTCAGGCTTGAGATGGTACTCAAGATGTTTCTCCTGTGGACTTAGTGAGATAGAGATCTATTGAGTAGGACATCCCTGTGGCTGAACACATGTGGACGTGCCCCTAGTGGATGAGCACTAGTGGATGTGTGAGATCCCTTGCTATATTGTTTGAGAGTAATATTTACTTTTAACCTAATTGTGATGTAAAGGGTATAGGTCGGCTCCACCATATGTGAAAGATAATTAATGGTTATTGTAATAATTAATTATTTTTTGAGTTATTGAGGTCAGACCTGTTGTGCCAATAGACACCACTTTTGGTCTGTCCAGACTAGTATAAATAAAGGTGTTTTCCCCATTGAGGAAACATACAAGTCACTTGTCATTTAGAAATTTCAACAAGTACATCTTCTAGGGTTGAAGTGTGCACCTCTCTTGGGTGCAAGTTTCAAGGTAGTAGAGCACCCTCTTGTGCGCTTTAGGGTTTCATGGTTGGAGGATCTACTCTTGAGAATATAAAAAAGGATTGATGGGTTTTTCTCCCTTGTTGAGAAGGGTTTTCCTAGGATATTTCTTGTGTTCTTGTGCATGGTTATTCTTCTTGTGATCTTGGTTATTGTAGCACTTGTACATTGTGTAGTTTCATTTGTTTATGATTCAAGTAAATGTTAAAATTAAATAAACCTCATGCTTGAGCCTAGAATAGTGAAAATTCAACATGGTTTAAGAGCACAGGTCTTGAAGAACCCATTGCATAAGCCTTCAAAGCAAGCCGTTCTCCTTTTTGCATAAACGTACGACCCTCCTAGGGTTTCCATAAAATTTGTACGACCCTCTCTTTTTGGGTGTTCCAACACTTTATACTTGGATGTTGGGGCTAAAATTAACATAGGAGAGTACGACCTCCTTCAACACACCTCCAAAGACTCTCAACATGAAATTCTGAGAATTTTGGATTTTTGGCCATAGGGTTTCACAATTTTCTGCGAAAATTTCAGACTTAGGGTTTGTGCATCTCATTGAAGGAGCTTTTCATCTCACCAGTGTTCTTATGAATTTCAATGCTTATTGTTGGCATTCATAAGCCCGAAGAAACCTAATATTGCTAGCCTATCCTAGCCGTTAGGTTTCTTAGCCCAGTTGGTAAGGGTTTGTGACGAATCTGAAAATATGATGAACAAAACTATGATGGAAGATAAGATTGATAGACCAAGTAAATACATTTCCTGGAAGACAAGAGTTCAGAGAGATGAAGACATCAAAGAAGAAGCCTTCTTACTCATTTCAACACTCTCAGGTATGGTTCCTACTGATAACGATACTTGGTTAATTGACAATGGTTCCTCTAGGCATATGATTAGATTTAGAGATCACCTGACATATCTTGTTGATAAAGAGACAAATCTACATGTTGTACTTGGAGACAATGCCAAATATAATGTGAAAGGGGTTGGAACTTCTACATTCCAACTAGATTCTGACATACCTCTTCAGTTAAGTGAGGTACTATATGTACCTGGGATGAAGAGGAACCTTGTCTCCATCTCTGCCTTAGAAGACAAAGGTTACAAGGTCAACTTTTCTGAAAGAAAATTGCTTGCATGGAACAAGGACACACATATAAATTCTGCCAGAGTAATTGGTGTTCGAGAAAGCAACTTATACAGGTTGACCATCAGACCAGTCTGGGCCCTGTTACATGATACTATCATGTTGAGTGAGCTATGACATAAGAGAATTACTCACATTCATTATAGAGCCCTTCCAGCTCTAGGGAAAATGGTATCAGGCCTTCCAAAGATACAGATTCAACATAAAGGTGTTTGCAGAGGTTGTGCACTTGGAAAGAATGTCAAGGGGTCCTTCTTGAGTAGTGACAATAGATCCAAGGAAATCTTGGACTTGATACATTTAGATGTGTGTGGGCCAATGATCATTTCCTCCCTAAATGGATATTTGTACTATGTACTCTTCATAGATGATCACTCTCGAAAAACTTGGATTTATTTCCTGAAGACCAAGGATGGAGTCCTTGCAATATTTCAAGAATTCAAAGCTCAGGTTGAGAACCTAACTGAAATAAAGATCAAGGTACTAAGATCAGACAATGGAGGAGAATACACCTCCAAATATTTCAATAATTTCTGTATTGAAGCAGGGATCAAGAGGGAGTAAACAGTTCCTTACAACCCTCAGCAAAATGGGTTGCAGAGAGGAAGAACAGAACCATCATTGAGGCAACCATAGCAATGATACATGATCAGAGTCTACCCATGATTCTATGGGCAGAAGCATGCATGAAAACATTATATGTTCAGAACAAAAGTCCTCACCATATTTTGAAGAACATAACTCCCGAAAAATCCTTCACCGGAGTGAAGCCTGAGATTGGACACTTCAGGATATTTGGGTCCAGTATACTTTCATGTACCCAAAGAGAAGAGGTTCAAGCTAGACCCTTCAGGCAGAAAAAGGTACATTTGTGGGATACAATGAATCTTCGAAATCATATCGGATCTACATCCCTGGTCAGAGACATGGTGCAGAGGAAAGCAGTACACGTGCAGTACCTTCCTACACATGAGCAGATTGCATATATCTTCACCAAACCGCTTACCAAGACGAAGTTCAAGTACTTCCGTGAGAGACTTGGCCTGGTAGAGAATGCCTCTGTAGCTGAGAGGGACTGTTGATGATTTGACCTGTGAAAGAGCGCATGAGTTGGGTGTTCCCATTATATGGGTGTGTGGTTCCTCTCTGGACTGAGATGAGACGATGTGTGCCCCTATGTGGGGTGAGGATGCCCATGAGATGGGTGTGTTGTTCCTCTCTGTATTGAGATGAAATAATGTGTACCCCTGTGTGGGGTGAAGGTGCCCATGTGATGGGTGTGCGTCAGAATCTTGACTGAGTTGTTATGACGTGTGGTCTCCTGCCTTGTGGACTCAATTCAGTCAGGCTTGAGATGGTACTCCAGATGATTCTCCTATGGACTCAGTGAGATAGAGATCTGTTGAGTAGGACGTCCTTGTGGCTCAGCATAGGTGGGCGTGCCCCTAGTGGCTGAGCACTAGTGAATGTGTGAGATCCCTTGATATATTGTTTGAGAGTAAGATTTACCTGTAACCCTAATTGTGATGTAAAGGGTATAGTCGACTCCACCATATGTGAAAGATAATTAATGGTTATTGTAATAATTAATTATTTTTTGAGTTATTGAGGTCGGCCCTGTTGTGCCAATAGACATCACTTTTGGTCTGTCTAGTCTAGTATAAATAAAGGTGATTTCCCCATTGAGGAAAGATACAAGTCACTTGTCATTTGGAAATTTCAGCAAGTACATCTTCTAGGGATAAAGTGCACACCTCTCTTGGGTGCAAGTTTCAAGGTAGTAGAGCACCCTCTTGTGTGATTTAGGGTTTCATGGTTGGAGGATCTTCTCTTGAGAATATAGCAAAGGATTGTTGGGTTTTTCTCCCTTGTTGAGAAGGGTTTTCCTAGGATATTTCTTGTGTTCTTATGCATGGTTATTCTTCTTGTGATCTTGGTTATTTCAATGCTTGTACATTGTATAACTGCATTTGTTTATGGTTCATGTAAATGCTAAAATGAAATAAAACTCATGCTTGAGCCTAGCATAGTGAAAATTCAACATAGAAGTATTTATTTTTGTAAGAACCCCCCATACATTAATCCATTCATGAGCAAGGCCTCTAGAAAAACCAGAAGAAATTAAGAATGCTCCTGAATTTGTTGAGAAAGGGAGGATGTGTGGCTACAAGGATTTTCTCAAATCCCTGTCCAAATTTCATACTCATTACTAGGGGTGAGTCTGAACCTCATGAAGCAATTGAAGAACAAATGATCCATGAACGGATCCCACAAAAGAAGAACTCAAAATTTTATTATAATCTTTATCAACAAGAAGAAAAGATCAATGCGACATGGATAATCTTTGATGATGAGCATATACTATAGCCATAAATTGAAGAGTTTCTTGGATGCTTATCACCAGATCCCTTGTGTACTCATAAATATTATGATCAATTTTATTAAGAACTTCATGACATGACAACTACAGGAAATCAAGGAGACAAAGATTATATTGAAGTTTGGTTTCAATCAATCATTAGACTACGACATCACTCCATATTTTAACAATTCTTGGCACCATCTCTACAAAAGCAGTTGGCCTTTCAAATCCTAGTATTCATTGAGGTACACTTTTCAGACTTGGATGTGAGTTTAATTGAGATCTTGTTACATGAATGGATGCATTGGAAGTATTCCTACACCTGAAAGAGTTGTTTCCTTGTCAAGTAGAGTAGGATAGTGTAGAAAAATAAATAAAGATAAAGTAAAGATAAAAATAAAGTTTAGTTGTGAAAATTAGGTTACTGGTGCAACCAAGCATGAACTCTAATTGAAAACGAAGATTCTGGCGGGTAAAGTTCAAACAACAAGCAATATTTCTCATTTTTTTCAATAATTACAATATTTACAATATCATGTATCCAACTCTAGATTATTAGTATTTTGATGTTCAAGGTTTATATTTTTATACACTTGTTGCATGGATAGGATTTAGAGCTCAGTTTATTTCAAAATATTTTTTCCTCTACATAGTCTAAGATTCATAAAATTAGCTTATGTTGTGAAGCCTACATGCTTTCTCTCTGTCCTGGGTTCGCGAAGGTAAAGTTTTGTCTAGCATTAAAATGTGTTTTTAGAGTCCAAAAATTTATATAAGGAAGGGGTCAAACTTTATCCAACAACAATTCTTACAAGACCCCTCTCAATACTTTCAAGATGATCAAGATTTCCAAGACATAGTGGTTACTGAATTACGATGTTACCATAATTCCTAGGATTTCAAGATGAACTTACAAATACTTCAAGAGCATGCCAAGAAAAATCAATTGCAGGAAAAGAAAGGGTTTCTAAATGTTCCTCGACCAAAAGAAGAGGCACACACATGGTCTTTGGAATATACACATCAATCAGGGGAGGAGATGATACAAGAAGAACATACAGAGCCAAAAAAAGTATTCTCATGACAACAAAATTTCCTATAATTTCCCATAATTCATAAACTACCAGAATTTATTGTAATTACAAAAATTTTAGGAATTATTACCATAATTGTTTCATGTAATCTGTCAATTATGGGAATTTCAGGAGTAATTACCATAATTATCTCCTATAATCCATCAATTACAGGAATTTTAGGATTAGTTACAAGAATTATTTCGTGTAATCCATCCAAGGTTTACGATCTAGGTGGATATTGGTGGCCAACCACCTATTCCATTGGATCAAAGCACAATTTTCCATTTTGGCAGTTTTTCTATATGTTTTCGGGTCCTAAACTTTTGGGGCAATTTTGAGGCATTAAACAACGTTTTTTGGGCGTGACAACACCTGCACAATACATAAATCCATAGTCTAGGATGACTAGAATGTGTACTTCTCGGCTAGACCTTTCCAATGGACTATCGAGCACGCCAAACATAGATCATATGCAAAAGTTACGACCCCTGGAAGTTGGCATACCAACTAACCCCATTAGAGCCCACAATCCTTTTGGTGTTTAGTCTCCTAAGGTTAGGTTTTTGGATGTTTAGGGTTTCCTCATTGCTTCTTTATGATAAAAAGGCCTTTTGACCTCATTGTAATGCACTCTAGTGAATGCACGTAGCCATCACATCTCTTCTCATAGATAAGCTACCACCATTTGAGTGAGTTTGTTTCATCATGCATTTTTACAGTTCAACACATTTTATTTATTAATAAAATTCAAGTTTCATTATATCTCTGTTTTTTTGTTATAACTCTGTATTTAATTTCGTTCCTTTTATAAATCTGGATTAGTGGTATTAGAGCATTCTACTCTTTATCTATTTCTTTGTGCATGTCCCCAACGAGGTCAGAGTATAAGGAGTTGGGACTCTAACTAATTGAGCCTTTATAAGACCGCCCTTGCCGACCTTGATGACTTCCCATGGTGGAAGAAAAGAGAGATGATGGAGCAGGAGATCCTATTAAATTGTTGCTCAAAGAAGCCCTCCATGACAAAGGAATGAGATGATGGATAATTTTTCCCAAATCCTTTGACGACTGTCAACAACCGACGCATCTTCATCAAGCAACCACTTTGGAGGCGTCATCCCCTTCAAGGTACAAGTTAATTTTGGTATCCATGTATTTGAAGGTCGTATAAATGTAGATTGCTTAGACAAATGGTTGAATATGCTCGAAGAGTATTTTTTTGTCCATAATTTTTCTTGTAGAGAGAAGATCACCTTTGCGCTCCTTAAGGTTGTCCCCCATGTGAAGGATTGGTGGGATACTTACTATGAGAAAAAGGCCACAGAGGAATTCACACTATTTACAGTCACACCCACTTGGGGTTCTTTCACGGATGTTATTAAGGAACGATATTACTCTGTTGGAAGCTACAATGACCAGTATACAAAATGGACCGCGCTATAGTAGGAAAGGGACCAAACAATGCCATAGTTCATAAATGTCTTCCATAATTTGCACACCAATTTGGGTATTAAAGACTCTAAATGACACCTGGTTATCAAGTACCACGACAGTCTGCATCGATACATCTATACAAAAATGGAGTTTCTCGACATCTCATCACTGGGCGCGGCTTATCGATATGTCATCAATATCGAGCATAAATTTAAATAGAAACAACGAGAGTTTGGATTTGTGAATTTGTAACGACCCCGCCATTACGACAACAAAAGTGACAATACAACATGTAAATTTCTTTCTTTCTTTCTTTGTGTTAGGAACTATACATCACAATTAATAGCGACATCATTGACACATCATCCAATAAATTTACAAAACAATATTAACGCATTATCAATCATTCACGACATACATCCGACACATACTTGCCATGAAGAACGATACATGTATCGACACATTAACACAAATAAATTACATCCATAATCATTGCATTCATATACATAAATAATGACGCATAAATAGTACGAAACATAAATCTCTCAACTCCTCTCCTCAAGATTATCATCAAATAACACCATGATAACATGAGATAACATAACACTATCTTGAGGATCATAAATATAATCATAAAAATGACATGATATCTACCTGCCCAACCTACCCTGCAAGGTTAGGACCTCCAAGACACATAAGCAACGCTCAAGCCTAGGTTCCAATTGATTTTAACCATTTAAGGTCTCAGGGCTAGTGACTGTTCTGAGGAACAAGGAGGTGTCTAAATCCCAATAACAAAATCAATCCAATCAAGTCGACAATAATCAATCCAATCAAGTCGACAACAATCAATCCATCCTAAGCATCAATTTAACATGGTGTAAGAGACTTTAATTAAATAAATTAATCATAAGACAACATCATTCTAAGGGTGCAAGTAAGAGCAACTTTATCCTTCATCAATCAATAAATAAACATTGCACAAGAATACAATAATTACATAGCCATCCATACATTTCATTATTTATTCACAGTTAATCAACTTTATTTTAAATTCAGGGTGCAAGATCAAACATCTAATTTACTACAAGGAGCGTGATTATTCCAATTACTATAATAACCAACTTCCACACTAAATCAAGGCACGCGCGTGATCTGATTGATGGATTAGACATAAACAACATCAATAAATTGCGCGCAAGTATTCTAAGCGTAATCATTTAGGCATCAATAATTTTAAGGGCGCAATTGTAAGACAACTACTACGATTCATCAAGCACCAACTTTATCTAAGGCGCAAGAGTAACCAACGACATAAAGCTTCATCAAAAGCTAAAGTTATTTATTAGGGATGCATCCACCTTCTTGAAATTCATAAGAAATTCGTAAGATTGTGCTTTCTCATGGCCACAAATTGGGAACCATTCATCTTGAGTGCACCCACCTTACCAACGAATTTACTAAGTTACAAAGTTTTTCTTAGAATTCTACCAAGACTAAATTTATAACACTTAAAGTAACGTTCGCACAATTGGGTTGTATCCAATTCTTGGAAATCTTAGAATGGCATTGGTAAGTTACCTTTATTCCTTGGAACCTTGAATTTTGAAGGTCAATAGATTAATGCGACTTTGTATTCAACACTTTACACGTTCTAATATATAATCTATAAACATCAAGTATGAAGTACTTTAAATACAACAATGTTTTCATAATTGAGGGGTTACATATATATACACTTGCAATTTCTTTATGGACCTTGAAGGTAGAGTATTTAATAATGGTTATTCAATCACAATTGTGATTTCATGGTAGGCCTTGAGAGTAAATGTAAAGTTAATATCAAATTAGTTTAAAATTTTAAGCTTTTAATTGAAGGGTTACTAACATAGGAATTCTGTAAAGTGGGAGTTAGAAAATTGATTTTTACAGTATTTTCAGTTATTGAAGGTACAATTGATTCAACCCTCTCAAACCCTTGAACAACTAAAATATAAATCTCAACCACTAAAAAAATATGTAATTCCAATTAGTTTCTAAATTCTAACACGATTTTAAACAAAACCAGTAGTAAAACAAGTTCTGGAAAAGGGAAAAACTACACCTTTAAATGGGTCCTTCCCTAGTAAGTTCCATGGTGGTGGACGAGACTACAAAAGGCTACGAATTCAGGCCTTTCTATTACGCCAAACCCCTCCACACCATAGGACAGAGACGTTGGTATTCCTCGTTTTAATGTTAACCAACTACGCGCAGTCTATCATCTGACATGCGTTCTAGAATTTTGTATGTTCAACCCAGGCCAACCCAAACTATCATTGGACAACGGAAAGCATATGTGCATTGATATGCACTCTGATACCCATATATCTGTCACTACACTCGTTGCATTGGCATGTCTGCTCACTGCATTTAGATTAGGTCATGAAATTCCACGACCTCTCATCCACCCTATACGCATCCTATAATTACTATTTTCAAAATGTAACACATAGCTTCTAGTGGTAATATTATGGAGAAGGCTTGAGGAGCACCAAGCCCTTGTTTTACCACAGAAGGATCGTAGACATGTGCTCTCAAATCAAGGGAAAATGCAAGAGAAAAAATGGGGAAGGTGGGGGTCCGAAATACAGATGCCCAAGCCAGAGCGAGATATGGCATGTTCCTTGAGGTTAAAGGGAGAAAAACGCAGAGAAACTGAAGCAATTTCACAAGACAAGGAACACAATTTTGTCGGCAATGGCCGCGAAATTAGTTGGCAAAATTATCAATTGAAAACATTGAGCAAGGGAATATTAAGACACAGAGAACCAGAAGTATATCACACGTAAAAGTTACCAAGGAATACCAACAAATTTGTTGAGGAAGTCACGCTAAACTTGCTGGGGAAAGCACATAAATTCACCATTAGAAGCAAAACATGGCCCCTGCAGACTGAACTCGATTTACCTTATTTTACTTAGCCAAATCAGTGTACAGAGGAGAAACGCCAAGGATGCCACAAGGTTAAAGCAGAAGGAAATTCGTCTTACCAGGGAGATTACACTTTAGTAGAAGGTAAGGAACTTGACACCAATGAAAGGAATGGGCTTGATACCCAACAGACCCTACAGATTTCTTTTGAACCAGTTGAGGAACCATACGACGCAAAGGGATTATTCTAACGATTTTTTTTTTTTTAAATTCTTTTGTATTAAAGATAATAGAATTCAAATTCTTGATCCAGCTAACCCTTCAACTATAATCCCATCTGGTTTAGAATTTTAAGTTCACGAGGAAGGGTGCAGGAAAGCGTAATCTGGGTTACGTTGGAGTAGAAAAAAAGGGATCTGAAAAATAAACCTTCATATATTCAGAGGAGACCGTAACTCAAAGTTATATCCTGTGAAAATTCTGTAAGGTTAAAGTAGGGTTTTCAAGCTTAGCCTGTGGTGACCCAACTTCAGTAAGGGCGCACTTCGGACACCAATGACTCTACAAGATTACTGCGCAGAATTTGATGGAAACAAGGAACTATTGATGAACTACTAACAGGGGAAAAACACAATAATTTCCCTAAGAAACTCATCCAAGTCAACTCAGAAATGTCATTTGGTAAAGCAATTAAAAAAGAGGGATCTATAAAAATCTCTAGACATTAACAACATTTTTCATTGCATATCTATTACATTGCATACTAACCACAAGTGTTTGGTGTGCAATTAAGTATATTAAACTTAACAACCAAATTACATACCGTGACTGAAAAAAATAGATAAAAAGGATGTTCTTCAACTTGAAGGCTTGTGTGACATCCACTTCTTCTCCTGCTAATCCCAAGACCTCACCAGTACCTCCCAGCCAACGCTTTGGGTACTCTTTTTCCCCCTTAGCCCCCCGAGCCACAAAGGGGCCACACAGACATCCAGAAAAAAGCTATCTCCCAACTCACCTCTTAAGGTCGAGCTACCACTCTCTATTCGAGCTGGGTATCCCAACTCCTACAAGAAAAATCAGTCAAGAAAAATCCTGCAACATAACCTTACGCATACTAGTCGTGATCCCTTCCTCTTCTTTTGCATTACTTTTATAGAGTTCTTCTTAGTGACACTTGTTAAATGCACGTTAAATTCTTTTTATTAAATTTTAATTAGGAAAAACTCTCCCCCGTACACTTGGCACCCAATCTCTTAGTTGCACCAAAAATTCATTTAATTAATTAAATTAATTGTCAATTTCCCTCACCCACCTAAAAGCGTTCCTAAAAACGCTCCTTGTTGTCCCTTTATTCCCTCAATTTCCTTTAATGACTGACGCCTTTCTTAAAGCTTAGTTGAGTTTTATTTAGGAAAGTTCTCTAGACTAGATTCATTTCTATGTTCCACATTCCTTTTTGCATTTAATTTCCCCTTTCTGTCTAAGTTCCAAATTAACATGTCTTTACACATAAATAGTAATTAATTTTTTGATAAATTATTTCTCCTTTAAATTCTAAATTTGATTTTTCTTCATCCCCCTTTTATTAATTGATTAATTAATTTTTTAGTCCTCATACCCTATTCAGACCTAGGCTTTAATTTCAACAAGGCTTAGCATTTTTTAAGGGAAATTTGATAATTAATAAACTTTACTCATACAACATTTATTTTAAGGCTGACCACGTCAAAATAAAATATTGTTTTCTAGGCACCTAGGTTCATTGACTCACTAGTGTTAAAAATCGTGACGTGCCATTCAAGACACACTATGTGCTCAAAGGGTGCCACTCGCCTTTATTCATGTTTCATTTATGTGACATTCCCTTCAAGACGCACTACGTGCTACAAACAATAATTTGGAAAAACTCTCCCCCGTGCACTTGTCACCCAATCCCTTAGTTGCACTAGAAATTCATTTAATTAATTAAATTAATTGCCAATTTCCCTCACCCACCTAAAAGCATTCCTAAAAACGCTCCTTGTTGTCCCTTTATTCCCTCAATTTCCTTTAATGAATGACACCTTTCTTAAAGCTTAGTTGAGTTTTATTTAGGAAAGTTCTCTAGACTAGATTCATTTCTATGTTCCACATTCCTTTTTGCATTTAATTTCCCCTTTCTGTCTAAGTTTCCCCTTTTTGTCTAAGTTCCAAATTAGCATGTCTTTGCACATAAACAATAATTAATTTTTGATAAATTATTTCTTCTTTAAATTCTAAATTTGATTTTTCTTCATCCCCCTTTTATTAATTGATTAATTAATTTTTTAGTCCTCATACGTTATTTAGACTAAGGCTTTAATTTCAACTAGGCTTAGTATTTTTTAAGGGAAATGTTATAATTCATAAACTTTACTCATACAACATTTATTTTAAGGCTGACCACGTCAAAATAAAATATTTTTTTCTTGGCACCTAGGTTCATTGATTCACTAGTGTTAAAAATTGCGATGTGCCCTTCAAGATGCACTACGTGCTCCAAGAGTGCCACTCGTTTTTATTCGTGTTTCATTTATGCGATGTGCCCTTCAAGATGTACTATGTGCTCTAAGGGTGCCACTCACCTTTGACTGATTTTGGTAGACGTCCAACCCTTGGAGTCAATACTCCATTAGGCGACCTTGTGGGAGACTAAGGGCCTCTAAGGAATAAGGACCCTGCCCTATTGTGTGCCCCTTAGAATCTTCGTGAGAAACTGTCTTAGTCTGCCCTCATGACATCGTGGATCTCTCAAACTAGGTAATTGTTAACCTACAATTTGAGCCACGATGAGAGTGATAGTAGGCTATGGCAGGGTTGCTGCCACACCTCTCCCTCAATATCTCTAGTTGTCGTGCATGGCTCCTTTACTCCTAATGTGAGTCTGATTAGAAAACAATCACCAACCTACATCCATCAACAAAACATGTCAACGATCCATAAACAACATCATAATATACCCGATCATATTGTAAATTCTAACCTTGTACAATATCTACTGAAAACAGATATTAAGAAAAGAACAGAAAAGATACAATGGTAAATACAAGCATTACACATAGATTTTTCCCTTGAAAACCCAAACCGGGAAAACCAACATATTCTATATTCATTCATTGTGTTACAATGTTTTCAATACAAAATACATATAGGAGCCAACGACATCCAAAACCCTAACCCAATGACCTGGATTAGTCCAAAACCCTAATTCCTTAACCAAAAATAGAAAACCATCAGCAAAGAAACCATGTGCCGAAAAACCACCTAAATACAATAGGGTAACTCTACACTGTCATGTCAAGCATTCAATCAATCTGACCCCCAGTGTACCTCTACCCAATGGGCCAATCGAACACCACTCTCTTATGGAAAATGAGAAAACAAAGATCCAGATTGAAGAACTACTTGAAAAGGGTCACATCTGACCATGTGCCTCACCCTGTGGAAGACCAATTATACTCGTGCAGAAGAAAGATGGGACCTGGCGATTTTGCATTGATTACAAGGCCCTAAAAAAAATCATAGTCATGAACCGGTACCCAATTCCCTGAATTGACGACCTTCTTAAGAAGCTCAAGGGAGCCAAGTATTTCAATAAGATTGACCTGAAGTATAGCTACCATCATGTCCCAATAGAATAGACTGATGTATGGAAGACTGCTTTCAAGTCCAAAGAGGGTCTTTTTGAATGTTTGGTCATGCCCTTTGGTTTGACGAACACCCCAACCACTTTCATGAGGTTGATGAATGATGTCTTGTGGCCTTTCACCAATTATTTTTTGGTGGTGTATGCAGATGATATCCTCATATTCAACAAGAGTTGGGCGGAACACTTGCAACATATTCAATAGTTCCTTTAGACTCTACGACAACACAAGCTATATGCTAACTTGGAAAAATTCTCCTTTGGCATGAACACGATCCAATACCTAGGATACATTGTTGAAGAGCAGGGTGTGCACATGGATCCAACCAAGATCCAGGTCATTCGTGACTGGCCAGCCCCGACCACAGTAGTTGAGCTTCAGAGTTTCTTGGGACTTTACAATTTCTATTGCAGGTTCGTGTTGGGATTCTCCGATATCGCATGAGCCCTCAACCAAGTGACAAAGGGTGGTGGTAAAGAAAAGTTCATGTGGGGACAGTTGTAATAAAAAACATTTGATGATATGAAACATTGCTTGTGCTCAACATCAATTCTCTCATTATCCGATTTGCAACAACCTTTTGAGATTGATATGGATGATTCTGATTATGCTGTGGGCGCAGTTCTCACTCAACATGGTCATCCAATGGCCTATCATAGTGAGACACTATCAAATGCAATCTGTAAGGACCCCACTTATGACAAAGAAATGTATTCCATTGTACAATCTTGTCGCCAATGGAAGAATTACATTCTTAGGAAGGAAACAATCATCCACACCAATCACAACCCTCTACAGTTCATGTAGACACAAGGCAAATTATAGAACAACCACCTTCAAAATTGGTCCACATACTTGCAACAGTTTCATATCAACATCAAATATAAGAAAAGGAGCAACAATCACATTTCTAATTGCCTTATTGAACCCCCAGTTGCAACATTTACCATGATGCTCCACTCCCACAGACATGAGGCCTTGGCCCTATTGAATTTTCAATTTCCAGATCTGATAATTATTTCCTTATGATTTCAAACAAAATTTTATGCCACTGTTATCATAGAATAATTACACACTGAAAATATCAACAAAAAATAACAGCAACAGAAACAACAGAATCATAGAAAGATAGCCATGCACAATAGACACACGGTTTTACCCTGGGAAACCCAACCTTGGGAGAAAACCCAACAACTTTTCTTAAGAAGAAATCAATCCAAGTTTATCACCATTTACATGAAGAAACCCAACAAAAGATAATTGGGCCCTTGTATGAGGAAGAACCTTCGAGGATAACACACCACAAAAGAACTGCTAAGATACTCCAAAAATAGTGCACCTCGAAGATAGTGCAACTGGAAACCAGGAACTGCGCACTCCAACAGACAACTTGGGACTGCACAGTGCAACTGTTAACTGGAAACTGCGCACTGTAACTAGAAACTGTGAGTTGCACAACTGGTTAAATAACACTTGATACGAAGAATTGTGTTATATGTCAAGTGAAATGATCCTGCGTTTATTTATACATTTCGAGTCACCTTCAATTTCCTTGTGGGGACGACTTCTTATTTTGTATTCAATTTCTTCTTTGATGCTTTCCAAGGTTTCTTCAATGGTTTGTCTTGTCTTCTTGGCATTTCTTCTTTACTAGAATTTTTTTCCATGAGGCTTGTTGATCTATCATCTCCTCACATGCACACCTAATTAATATAGGGCTCTAATGTTGAGTAGATTCACCGAGACGCCCCTCATCATAAGGGGTCTCTAGAGCCTACATCTTCAATATTAGACTAGACTTGTAAAAAAATCAAACCTAGCTTATAAAAGCAAATCACGCCATCATGGAGAAGGCAATGTGAAAGCATCTCGAGTCTTTATCACTCGTCAAATCAACATGACCACTAGGAGAAATACTACACTTGGGCCATTCACCACTGGCCAAATCAACATGTCCCTGTGAGTGAATATCTCATTCTCCCTTGGTAAAATCAACACGACCAATCTAGGAGAATGTCTGCCCGATTCTTCTAGCTGGGGAAACATCAACATCCTAGGCCATTCACCACTAGACAAATCAACATGGACCTGTGGCTAAATGTATCATCCTCCCTTGGTCAAATCATCATGACCAATATGGGAGAATGTCTTCCCGATGCTTAAACATCAACATGCCCCAACTCTATGAGATAGATATTGACTTCATTACCACTTACCGGATGCTTGGCGCAACCATGCCCATCACTAACTTTCATCTCCAAGACAGACTGTTATGCCATCAGGGCCATCTCTAAGTTCCTTCAAGCAAGTGGATGAAGTTGATTTGGGAAGCTCACTACAGTCATATGGAAGGAAACTTTGGTGTGGAAAAGACAATGGCAGTGTTGCAAAAGTATTTCTATTGGACAAAACTTTGACAGGAAGCTGACAAGTACATACAGTCTTTCTTTTCTTGCGCTATTTCCAGACCAACCATTAAGAAGCAAGGATTGTACACCCCTCTCCCTACTCCCAGTAGGCCCTGTGAATCCATCTTGATGGACTACATGTATGGCCTTCCTTCAAAGAAGTAGAGCAACAACTGTGTTTTTGTGGTGGTTGATCAATTTTCTAAGATGAACATTTTGACAGCCCGCAACAAGAGTATCATAGTGGAGGCCACTGCCAAGCTCTTCTCTGAACGTGTGTGGGTAAATTTTGGGATACCGTGGACCATCATCTCAGATCAGGATAACAGGTTCTTAAGCACAATTTGGTCGAGCTTATGGTCATTGTTGGACACAAAGCTTACCAAATCCATTGCTTCCCACCCCCAAGATGATGGCCAGATAGAGGTCGTCAAGAGGATGATTGTACATATCTTGCGCATGTACAAATCCAAGCATCCACACACATGGGATGAGAGTCTCCCTATGTTCAACATAGATATAACAAAGCTCTCCATAACTTAACTGACCACAACCATTTTCAGGTAGGGTTGGGATTTCAACCATTGGGTCCCATTGATGTTGCACTGCCCCTTGCGACCACACATGCAAAATCTTCGCATGTTCAATCTGAGGCTGACAAAGACACCATGTTTATTGAATGAATTCAACACATCCACCAACAGGTCCATGATATTTTGAAAAAATCCAATGCTAAGTCCAAGTTATGCCATGATCAACACTAGGTGCCACACAAGTTTAAGGCAGGAGACAAGGTTTGGTTGCATTTGTAGAAGGAGCACCTTACAGGTGTTGAAATAATGTAACTGCAAAGAGTATTCTTATCATTATTTGATATATTATTCATCGGATCAATCCCCATTGTGGATTGATCATGTCGGTTATTGTAATAGGACCAAATCCCCTTTTGCAGATTGGTCAAAAGACAATTGTATTAGGCATAATAAGAAGTTGGGCCCAACAGATATTAAAGAGGCCCAGAAATATAATAAAGGTGGGTTTACCCACCCAGTTTGAGAAGTCAACCCTGCCAATGAAGAGACACTTCACACGTGCCAGACTTGTATAAATAAAGAGGCCAGTGCCTCACTTAGACACACAACTCACTTGCTCATTGAGAGACAAGTTTCAGATCTGCTGCTGGAGAAGAAGGAGAGAGAGAGTGGCACATATCTGGGAGAGGACTTTCTGTATTAGTTTAAGAGATCTCTTGGCATTGTATTGGCTATCTATATTAAGGAAGTTTTGTTGGGTTTTCTTCCCCTGGAGGGTTTCCCAGGATAAATGTTGTGTCTCTTGTGATTGTGTATTTCTCAGTGATCTTGGATTATGTTATTGTTATCTAATGAAATGCAAACAAATGTAATAATGGATTAAACATTAACATGGTATCAGAGCCAAGCTGAAGGAAGCATCTTTCACAAGTGAAAAACGTCACTATTGACGTACATGAAAATTAGGGATTTTTGATGGTGAAGCTTTTCATCCCCAAAACCATCTAGAAAAGTGCATCCTCCCCTAAGGATCAGTTTGGCACTCTCAATGCACCTTTTCAGTGGTTGGATCTCCCAGAAATTGAAGCCCTAGTTTCACAAAGTACCAGAAGTACCAGAAAACTAGTGTACCAGAAGTACTAGAAGTACCAGAGTACCAGAGGTACCAAAAGTACTAGAAGTACCAGAGTACCAGAGGTACCAGAAGCACCAGTCCATAAATCCACAGATCAAATTTGGAGGAGCAAAAGTTGGATTTTCTTAGATCCAAACACACCAGGCTACTCGCCTCAGCCAAGCGCACCTCCTGGTAAGTTCAGTTTTTTATTTTGAGCACTTCCATTTTTCGGTCATTTTCCTAGCTCTAGGTAAAGATGTCTGCAAGCATTAAGCTTGTTGACAAGTTAGAAGGAGTGGAAAACTTCCATGCCTAGAAGTATAGGATTTGCCTCATTCTTGAAGAGAATGAACTAGCAAGATTTGTCAAAGAAGAAGTACCAAAACTCGTCGATGCTGCAGAAAAGGAAAAACATCAAATGGACACAATCAGGGCCAAAAGAATCATTGCAGATTCAATCAAAGACCCCCTGATTCCTTATGTGTCATCTAAGAAGACCCCGAAAGAAATGTTTGATGCCTTGACTAGACTGTATGAAGGAAAGAACATAAACCATTAGATGAATCTAAGAACTCAACTAAAGAATACAAGGATGCAGAAAGGAGAAATGATTCAGGAACACTTCTCCAGAATCTCATAATTCAAATAACAACTAGAAGCTATTGGAGATACCATAGATGAAGACGAACTCATAATGACGGTCCTAAATGGTCTCACAAGACCTTGGGATGCTTTCTTCCAAACGATATGTGCCACAACGGAGAAACTGAAGTTTGATAGTCTATGGGAAGAATGCATCCAAGAAGAAACAAGAGTAGCGAATCGTGAAGTGTTACTAGGAAGGGATGATGATCAAGCCCTAGCTACTCACACCAAATGAGGAAGGAAGAAACCCTACTTCCAAAAGGAGACTCATAAAGAGCCTCAACAATCAAACAAATTCAATCATAAAGAATCTCATCCAAGGAGATTTTAGAAGAAAGGACAACGAAAGGAAAGGGACTACTCATCTGTACAATGCTATCATTGTGACAAGATGGGACACATTGCGAAGTTTTGTCCAGCTAGATGAGAAGAATACAAGAGAAAACATAAGAGGCTCCATGCCCATGTAGTCGAAGATGAAGAGCCACCCACAAAGATGATAAGAGAGYAGATCAAAGACCATGTCTTGATCTCGACCCTCTCAGGATCTGTAACACCCGGAGATGACACTTGGCTCATTGATAGTGGTGCATCCAATCACATGACGGGACAAAGAAAAATTCTCTCTTATATCTTAGAAAAGAAGTTTTCTCAGAAAGTGACACTTGGAGATGATTACCAATATCCCATCAAGGGAGTGGGAGAATCAAACCATAAACTGAATTCAGGGAATTCACTAAAAATGAAGGACGTACTATATATACCAGGCTTGAAGAAGAACCTACTCTCCATTTCAACTTTAGAAAAGAAAGGCTTCAGAGTTGCCTTTATACATGGAGAAGTTCTTATGTGGGCTAAAGGAGAAACCTTAAATGAAGCAATCATCATTGGAAATGAAGAAAATGGCTTGTATAAACTAAAGGGTCACTTAGAGACTGCCATGACCCATGCCATTGAAAACTCATGTGAACTTTGGCATAGAAGGTTAGCCCACATAAACTACAAGGCACTACCATATATATGCAAAGCATTCATAGGTTTACCAGAACTCAAAGGTGACCATAAAGGCATATGCAATGGATGTGCACAAGGGAAGAATATCAAGAACCCGTTTCCGAAGAGGGACAACAAGACAAAAGGAGTCTTAGAACTCATCCATTCAGATGTATGTGGCCCAATTCCATCATCCCCATTAGAGGGTATGTATATTATGTATCATTCATTGATGATTACTCTCGTAAAACCTGGATATATTTCTTGAAGTCTAAAGATGAAGTGTTCAACAAGTTCAAGGAATTCAAAGCCTTGATAGAGAACCTTTCTAAAAGAAAGATTAAGATACTCAGGTCAGATAATGGAGGAGAATATACCTCAAAGGAATTTTTGAACTTCTGCAAAGATGTTGGGATCAAGAGGGAACTCACTATTCCCTATAATCCCCAACAAAATGGTGTAGCTGAATGAAAGAACAGAACCATACTGGAAGTTGTGAAGACTATGATCCATGATCAAGATCTTCCTATGTGCTTATGGGCAGAAGCAACAATGGCAACTGTTTATGTGTAGAACCGATTGTCCCATAGTGCACTTGGGCTCAAGACACCGAAAGAGATGTTCACCGGAAAGAAGCCAGAGGTAAGCCATCTCAAAATATTTGGCTGTCCAGTGTTTATTCATATACCTAAAGAAAAGAGAAACAAGCTGGACCCTTCAGGAAAGAAGGGAATATTTGTGGGATACTGTGAGGTCTCCAAGGCCTTCAAAATCTATATACCAGGTCAACATCACATTGAGATCAATAGGTATGTGACCTTTGATGAAGATGCAGTGCTCAAGAAATCTAAACTATGCCAGCTTGAAGAGGTATATGAAGAGGAACTCATAATCCCCAATACTGCAATGAGGGAGGTTCCCAGAGCTGCAGAACCAGTGAGGGAAGTCGTAACTTCCCCTGATGAGGAACTTCTAGAAGACCATGATATAGTAGAAGTGCAAGAACCTCCTCATTTGAAAATCCTCCATAAAATAAAGCCATCTTGGGCTAGAGAGATTATTCAAGATGGAGAGAAGTACATTGTTCCCCAAGGAACTACGAGATAGGTGAAAAGACCAAATCCATTCTCCAGTTATATGGCTTTGATGTGTGATCTCCTAGAAGAGGAGCCTACATGTTTTGAAGAAGCCATTCAAAGGAAAGAATGGGCAGATGCCATGACAGAGGAATACCAATCCATAATGAAGAACAAAGTATGGGAAATAGTTCCCAGACTGAAGAATAAAGATGTGGTATCATCCAGATGGCTCTTCAAAATAAAACATGTTGATGATGGAAGTATTGAGAAGTACAAAGCAAGATTTGTCACTCGTGGTTTTTCCCGCAAGGAAGGCATTGACTATGAAGAGACATTCGCTCCTGTGGCCAGATACACTTCGATCAGAACCATCATAGCTCTTGCAACTAAGATGAAGTGGAAGCTGCACCAGATGGACGTGAAGACAACCTTCCTAAACAGTGTCATCGAAGAGGAAGTGTATATAGAACAACCTCAAGGATTTGAGGTTGAAGACAGGAAGTCTCATGTCTGCAGATTGAATAAATCCTTATATGGATTGAATCAAGCTCCTAGAGCTTGGTATGGCTTTATAGACAGTTTCTTGATGAGCTTAGGCTTTACCAAGAGTAAAACAAGCTCTAACCTCTACTTCAAAATCATGAACAATGAGCCAGTAATTTTACTGCTATATGTGGATGAATTATTCTTAACTGAAGAAGAAAAGCTCATCACTGAATGTAAAAAGAGACTTGCCTCAGAATTTGAAATGAAAGACCTTGGCCTAATGCATTACTTCTTAGGTCTTGAGGTATGGCAGAGTCCTGAAAGGATCTTCCTTAACCAAGGGAAGTACACGGTCGAAATCTTGAAGAGATTCGACATGTTGGAATGCAAGCCCATGAATACACCCATGGAAGCAAAGCTGAAGCAGTTGGTCGATACTTCGTCAGAATTGATTGATGCCACAATGTATAGACAAATTATTGGATCACTGATGTACCTGACGAACACCAGACCAGACATTTGTTTTGCCGTGAACACCTTGAGTCAGTTTCTGGTAGAACCCAGACGTGTTCACCTAGTGGCTGCAAAACATGTGACGAGGTACCTTAAAGGTACAATAGATTATGGTCTTAGCTATGATGGAGATCATGATTTCACATTGAGTGGATATATTGATGTAGATTGGGCAGGAAGTGTTTATGACAAGAAAAACACTTCAAGATGTTGTTTCAGTTTGGGATCAACTATGATCTCGTGGCAGAGTAAGAAGCAATCTAGTATTGCTCTCAGCACAACGAAAGAAAAATACGTTGCTACATGTTCTGCCAGCTGCGAAGCTATATGGATTTGAAAGTTGCTGACTGGCCTATTTGACTTAGAGATGAGAGAAACCTTGATTCTATGTGACAACCAGAGTTGCATAAAAATGACAGAGAATCTTGTATTCCACGATAGGTCGAAGCACATAGAGATCCATTATCATTACATCCGCGACATGGTACATAGAGGAACCTTGAAGCTCCAGTACATTAGTATGGATGAACAGGTTGCTGACATGTTGACTAAGCCCCTATCTCGTGTGAAGTTTGAGTACTTCCGAGATAAGCTTGGCATAGTCCAAAAGGATCTTCCTCGAAAGGGGGAGTAGTTGTTGTGTTCCTTGCTTCTAACCTAGTTGTCAGACGTAAAGCTAGATGAGATGTTCCTTGCTTCTGACCTAGTTGTCAGATGTAAAGAAAGATGAGATGTTCCTTGCTTCTGACCTAGTTGTCAAACGTAAAGCAAGATGAGATGTTCCTTTTTTCTGACCTAGTTATCATACGTAAAGAAATATGATACGATGAGACTAGCACTGAGCTTCCAGGTGGATAGCTGTGACATAAAGCCAGTCTAGTATCTTGCTTCCGACCGGATGGTTGTGACGTAAAGAAGGACGAGTATCTTGCTTCCAGCTTGAGTGCTGTGATGTAAAGCAAGACGATGAGATGAGACTAGTACTGTGTTTCCATCTTGATAGTTGTGACGTAAAGCCAGTCTAGTATCTTGCTTCTAGCCTGAGTGTTGTGATGTAAAGCAAGACATTGAAATGAGACAAGTACTGAGCTTCCAACTTGACAACTGTGACGTAAAGCCAGTCTTGTATTATGACGAGCCAACCTTGTGTTGTGATGATGATGATGTATCAGTTTTTATACTAATACATATTGATGTTGATGATGATGGCATTCCTTGAGAATGACGATGCTGCCAATGAAGAAAACTTTCGATGATTTATAGATACGCCAGTCAATGTTCCAAGATGATATTGATGATGCTGTCCTCTCACCCACTTGATGTTTTTGATGATGTTGTCCTCTCTCTCTTGCATGATGCTGCTAAAGAATACCCTTCTTGTTAAGGGAGAGTGTTGAAATAATCTAACTGCAAAGAGTATTCTTATTATTATTTGATATATTATTCATCGGATCAATCCCCATTGTGGATTGATCATGTCGGTTATTGTAATAGGACCAAATCCCCTTTTTCAGAGGTCAAAAGAAAATTGTAATAGGCAGAATAAGAAGTCGGCCCCAACAGATATTAAAGAGGCCCAAAAATATAATAAAGGTGGGTTTACCCACCCAGTTTGAGAAGTCGGCCCTGCCAGTGAAGAGACACTTCACACGTGCCAGACTTGTATAAGTCAAAGAGGCCAACACCTCACTTAGACACACAACTCACTTGCTCATTGAGAGACAAGTTTCAGATCTGCTACTGGAGAAGAAGGAGAGATAGAGTGGTGCATATCTGGGAGAGGACTTTTTGTATTAGTTTAAGAGATCTCTTGGCATTGTATTGGCTATCTATATTAAGGAAGTTTTGCTGGGTTTTCTTCCCCTAGAGGGTTTCCCAGTATAAATGCTGTGTCTCTTGTAGTTGTGTATTTCTCAGTGATCTTGGATTATGCTATTGTTATCTAATGAAATGCAAACAACTGTAATAATGGCTTAAACATTAACAACATGACCCCATCAAAAGCTTCGTCCACTTCATTATGGTCCTTAAATAGTCACCAAAGCTGTGGGAGACACTTCTTTTGAGATATGTATTCCCCCCTTCTTTGGTTGGAACCCAATTTTCAATGTGGACCTCCTTCAGCCATACTTTCCACCATTATTGGACACATTAGAGATAACAGAGCAGTTGAAACTGACATAGATCAACCCCGACTGCGTGGAACATAAAACCATTGATCAAATCATGGACACACAGGTTAAAGGCACTCACCAACAAAGGATCCAACTTTATTGGGTTGTCAAAGCAGGGTAGCTCCTACACCACGGAAGGTGGCTCACCTAGGGTCCAGTTCAACAGAAGTTTCTCCATCTTATGGGATCACTCAATACAATGGAGACCATTATTTCCTAAGGGGGGGTGTGTGTGTGTTGATCTAGGTGGATATTGGTGTGGCCACCCACCTATTCCACTGGCTCAAAGCACAATTTTCCATTTTGGTAGTTTTTCTACACTCTTTGGGTCCTAAACTTCCAGGGCCATTTTGAGGCCTTGAATAATGTTTTTTGGGTGAAAGGTCTATCTGATAAGTACACATTTCGGTCAACAAGTTTGTTTCATTCAAGTGAGTTTGTTTCATTCTGCATTTTTACAGTTCAACACATTTCATTTATTAATAGAAGTCAAGTTTCATTGTATCTCTGTGTTTTTGTTATAACTTTGTATTTCATTTCATTCCATTTATAAATATGGATCACTAGTTTTAGAGTGGTCTGCTCTTTATCTGTTTTTCTGTGCATGTCCCCAACGAGGTCATGGTATAAGGAGTTGGGAATTTAACTATTTGACCCTTTGCAGGATCATCCTCGTTGACCCCGATGAGCTCCCATGGTGGAAGAAAAGAGAGAGGATGGAGCATGAGATCTTATTAATTGTTGCTCAAGGAAGCCCTCACACGACAACGAAACAATATGACAGATAATTTTTCCCAAATCGTTCGACGACTGCCAACAACCGACACATCTTTGTTAAGTAACCACTTTGGAGGCGCCGCGTCCTTCAAGGTACAAGTTAGTTTTGATATCTTTGTATTTGAAGGTCAGATAGATGCAAATGCTCTAGATAAATTGTTGTATCTACTCGAAGGGTATGTTTTTGTCCTTAATTTTTCCTATAGACAAAAGATCACCTTTGTGCTACTTAAGGTTGTCCCCCACATCAAGGATTGGTGGGATACTTACAGTGAGCAAAAGGCCACAGAGGAATCCAAATTGTTTGTAGTCGTACCCACTTGGGGTTCTTTCATGGATGTTCTTAAGGAACAATATTACCGTATTGGAAGCTAAGATGACCAGTATACAAAATGGGCCACGTTGTGGAAGGAAAGGGACCAAACAATGCTAGAGTTCACAAATGTGTTCCATACCTTGCGCACCAAGCTGGGTATCAGAGAATATGAATAACACCTAGTGCTTAAGTACTGGGACAGTCTGCATCGATACATCCAGACAAAAATGGAGTTTCTTGGCATATCATCACTGGGCACGACTTATAAATATAACATCAAAATCGAGCATAAATTTCAATAGAAGAAGCGAGAGTTTGGATCTGCAAATTTATCACAGTAGGAGGGAAAAGGAAGCTCCAATCCGCAGAACAATAGACAAAGCAAGGATTTTTTGCATCGATACATCCAGACAAAAATGGAGTTTCTTGACATCTCATCATTGGGCACATATTATCAATATACCTTCAAAATTGAGCAAAAATTTAAATAGAAGAAGTGGGAGTTTGTATCTGCGAATTTCTCATAGTAGAAGCAGGGCAAAGGAAACCCCAAACCACATAACAAAGGACATATCAAGGATGTACCACCGTAGGACAACCAGTCCAAGCTACCAAAAAAGAAGGGTAATGGGAAGACAAACAAAGACATTGGAAAGTTGTGCAAATTCCATAGAAGTCCCTGGCATATCACTGATGAATGTCGCTCAAAGTAGTTGTTGGTGGTCGATATGAAAGCGTTAGAGTCAGATGTGGGTTCTAACTCAAAATCAGAACCAGACAAGAGGAAGTGGATCATTGATGCGGAATCTAGTGCCACCGTCACTACCACCAAGGTCCAATCAAGTGAACCCGAAGAACCGAAGGAAGGTGAGAGAATTTTCCACTCGCAGATGTGGGTGAAGGGTGCTCCAATGCACTTCATTGTTGATAAGTCAAATGAAGCTCATCTCAGTAGAGGAAATCAAGTGGTTGGACTTTCCAACACCACCACATCTACAACCTTACACCATTGGTTGTCTCCACCAAGGGAGAGATCTCTGTGTCAGCCAATAGTTTCACCTGCCCTATGATATCAAGCCCTTCAAGGATGAGGTATTGTCTGATATCCTCCCCCTTGAAGTTTGTGATGTTATTTTAGGTGAACCTTACTTATGGAAACATCATGTTGTATATGAAACAAGAACTCTCAGTGTTATTAATACTTTGGGAAGAAAATTCTACATGATACAAGAGGTAGCTCCGCCTATCGCCATTTCTTTGATCTTCGTTCAACAATGCAGGAAGGTCATCTCCTAGACCGGGAAATTTGTATTCTTTATGATTTACTCTCAAAGTGAATAGAAGGTCGTGACAACATCCATAGCCTTCACACAGGGCCTCTCCATGCAACATAAGGAGGTGGACAAGGTCATGGAGGAATACAAAGACATATTCTCCTCACCCACTAGGGTACCTCTACACTATCAGGTCAAGCATTCAATTGATGTGACCCCTGACACACCTCTACCCAATGGGCCAGTATATCGCCACTCTCTTATATAAAATGAGGAAATCAAGCGCTAAATCCAAGAACTGCTCGAAAAGGGGCACATAGGACCAAGCTCCTCACCCTGCGAAAGCCCAATTATACTCATGTGGAAGATCAGATCATGGACACACATGTTAAGGGAAATTACTAAAAGAGTGTCCAGCTTTATTGAGTTGTCAAAGAAAGACAGATCCTACACCAAGGCAAGTGACTCATCGAGGGCCAAGTTCAGCAGAAGTTTCTGATCTAGATGGATCTCGGTGGTCATCCACCTTTTCCATTGAATCACCATTTTGAGCCTATGGTTTTGATAAACCATGACATTCACCCTTTTGATGCGGAATAGAATGTAACGTCATCTTCATTTGTTAATTACAGACATCATGTAATGGTATTATGTACATGCCTACAACATAGTGTTAATGCACCAGATCCCATTAGAACTTCACAGTTAAGCATGCTCGGGCTAGAGTAGTACTGGGATGGGTGACCGCCCAGAAGTCCTTGTATTTTACATGCCTATGGAATTTTATAAACTTAGTCCAATTTATCCCACATGCATCATGGGAATTGTTCTCCTCTCACTCTCTCATATATAATTGAGGTGAAGGAGGCCCTTTAAGCAGGAAATGGAGTGGGATGTAAAGCTTCTTGTGAATGAAGCATAGCCAACATCTCTTTCTTTTTAGAGATAAGCTACCCCATTTTTCCAGTTTGTGTTCTACAATGTTTTTCTATCGTATTCAATAATAGAAGTTGGGTTTCACTGTATTTTTGTGTTCTCTTCTATATTTTTGTGTATTTCATTGTTATATCTCGGTTATATTTATGCCTTCATGTCATACTCAAAATAAAATGGATCAATGGCATTATAGTAGTCTACTCCTTTTCATTTCTCAGAGCAGGTCCCCGACGAGGTCAGGGTATAGAGATTTGGGTCTCGAGCTAGTTTCGCTTGAGGACAACCACTCTCGCTAGCCCAAGCGACCTTACATGGTGGAAGAAAAGAGATATGACAGAACATGAGATCCTTTCAATACGTTGCTCGAGGAAGCCCTCATGCGACAAAGGAATGATATGATGGACAAATTATTTCAGATCCTTCGAAGACTACCGATGGCGGCAACCGAGGCATCTTCAACAAGCAACTATTTTGCAAGTGTGACACCCTTCAAGGTACAAGTCAATTTTGATATACCCTTATTTGAAGGCTAGATATATGCAGATGCTCTAGAAAAATGGTTGAATCTGCTAGAAGGTTATTACTCTGTCCAAAAAAATTTCGATATTGAAAAGATCACCTTCGCACTCCTTAAATCCACTCCCCATGTCAGAGCTTGGTGGGAAGGTTACTGTGAGAGGTACACCATGAATGAATGTACACTATTAGGGAGAGAACCCACTTGGGTGGCCTTTGTAGATGCCCTAAAGGAGGAGTTCTACCCTGCCAGAAAATATGATTACCAATACATGAGATGGACAACTCTGTGTCAGAAAAGAGACAAGACGGTGCCATAGTACACCAACATATTTCATACCTTGCACTCAAAGCTAGGTATCAAAGACTCCGAGAGACACCTGGTTTTGAAGTACCACAATGGTCTACACAGGTACATCCAAATATAGATGGATTTCTTGGACATCTCCCACCGGGAGTTGCTTATCAATATTCAATCAAAATTGAGCATAAATTCAAGCAGCAGAGTAAGTGGGAGAAGCACAGACAAAACAAGGAAGGCCAACCTCAAGAGAGCTAGTCCCATATGCAGGAAAAGAAGGGTAACATGAAGTATAAGAAAGACACCGAAAAGTGGTGTGAGTTCCACAACAACCCTTAGCAAAACACTGATGAATGTCGCTCAATACAGTCATTGGTGGCCGATCTCAAAGACAAAGAGTCGAACCTCGACTTGGACCCTGATTCAGAAAAAAGAAGAAGGAGATGGATCATTGATGCAGAACCCACTGCTACTATCACAACTGCAAAAATCCAACTAGAAGAGGATCCTAAGGAGGGGGAGTGACTCTTCCATTCAGAAATGTGGGTGAAGGGGACCCCACAACATTTTATTGTTGATAGTAGAAGCCAAAAGAACATCATCTCAGCAGAGGTTGTCAAACAGTTGGATTTTACAACAACACCACACCCGCAACCATACAACATTGGGTGGCTTCTCCAGGGTTAAGATCTACATGTCAGCCAACAATGTCGCCTGTCCTACGACAAAAATCCCTTCAAGGGTGAGGTATTGTGTGATGTTTCCCTACTGGAAGTTTTTGATGTTCTATTAGGCCAACCATATATGTGGAGACGTCATGTCGTTTATGAGTCTCGACCCCGTAGCGTCATTGTTTCTCTGGGGGGTTAGCTATACCAGATACCAGAGATAGTTCTGACTATTGTCCCACCAAAAAAATGCCACAAATTAATATCTCATATTACAAAGTTTATCCTCTTCATAATCCGATCAAAAGGTGAATAGAAGGACACTAAAATCACTAAAACCTCATCCCAAGAAATTTCTATCTAGCAGAAGCAAATCAACAAGATTGTAGAAGAGTACCAATATGTTCTTGTTGCACCTATGGGGGTGCCTCCACACTGCCTAATCAAGCAAGGTTATAGCAGAACCCTTCATACTCTTCATGTTGCATCTTCACCGACAGATTCCTCCCGCACTCAGGTAGATCATGTAGCTAGATTGGTTGAATGGATTCAACCCCTCCAACAAGAGGTTCATGACAACCTTCAACAAGCTAAGTAGAACAACTTCTTCAGCAAGGCAAGCAACACACCAAGCTTCAAATTTAGCATAAGTCTCCCCATCTCCCAAGGGAACTTGACGCAATGGGGACCATTGCTTCTTAAGGGGGGAGGAATGATCCAAATGGATCTCAATGGCCATCCACCTTTTCCACTGAATCACCATTTTGAGCCCGTGGTTTTGATAAACCATGACATTCACCCTTTTGATGCAGAATAGAATGCAATGTCATATTCATTTGTTAATTATAGACATCATGTAACGGTCTTATGTACATGCCTACAACATAGCATTAATGCATCATATCCCATTAGAACTCCGCAGTTAAGCGTGCTCAGGCTAGAGTAGCACTGGGATGGGAGACCGCCCAAGAAATCCTAGTATTTTACATGCCTATGGAATTTTATAAAATTAGTCCAATTTATCCCACATGCATCATGGGAATTGTTCTCCTCTCACTCGAGGCCCTTTAAGCAGACAATGGAGTGTGATGTAAAGCTTCTTGTGAATGGAGAGTAGCCAAAATCTCTTTCTTTTTATAGATAAGCTACCCCATTTTTCCAGTTTGTGTTCTACAATGTTTTTCTATCTTATTCAGTAATAGAAGTTGCGTTTCACTATATTTCTATTTTCTCTTCTATTTTTTTGTGTATTTCATTTTTGTATCTTGGTTATATTTCTTCCTTCATGTCGTTCTCAAAATAATCTGGATCGGTTTCCCCATCTGATGGGGCACTCAAAACAATGGATATGATTGCTTCCTAAGGGTGAGAATTGATCGAGGTGGATATCGGTGGCCACCCACCTATTCCACTATCTCAAAGCACAATCTTTTGTTTTGGCAGTTTTTCTACACTTTTTCGGGTCTTGAACTTCGAGGGCCATTATGAGGCCTTAAACAATGTTTTATGGGTGGGGAAACGCCCGAGTGATATTTAAAGGCATGGTTTGGGTTGATCAGAATGTGTACTTCACAACTAGACCTTTCCAATGGGCTATAGATCGCTCCAAACGAAGATAATATGCAAAAGTTATGACCCCAGAAAGTTGGAATACCAACTAACCCCATCGGGGCCCACAAGCCTTTTGGTGTTTTGTCTCTTAGGGTTAGGTTTTTGGATGTTTAGGGTTTCCTTATTACTTCTTTATGATAAAAAGGCCTTTCAACCTCATTGTATTGCGCTCTGGCGAATGCACGTAACCGTCACATCTCTTCTCAGAGATAAACTACCACCATTCGAGCAAGTTAGGTTTCATTCTACATTTTTACAGTTCAACACATTTCATTTATGACTAGAAGTCAAGTTTCACCGTATCTCTGTGTTTTTGTTATAAATTTGTATTTCTTTTTGTTCTATTTATAAATCCAGATCAGTGGTATCAAAGCGGTCTTCTCTTTATCTATTTTTCTTTGAATGTCCCAAATGAGGTCAGGGTATAAGGAGTTAGGACTCAAACTATTTGATCTTTTGCAGGATCATCCTTTTTGATGCCAACAACCTCCCATGGTGGAAGAAAAGAGAGACGATGGAGCAAGAGATCCTAGTAAACTATTGATCGAGGAATCCCTTGCGTGACAAAGGAACAAGATGATGGATAACTTTGCCCAGATCCTTCGACGAATGCCAATAGCTGACACATCTTCGTCAAGAAACCACTTTGGAGGCATCACCCCCTTCAAGGTACAAGTTAGTTTTGATATTATTGTATTTGAAGGTTAGATAGATGGAGATGCCATAGATAAATGGTTGAATCTGCTCGAAGGGTATTTTTTTGCCCATAATTTTTTTTCAATAGAGACAAGATCACATTTGTTCCCCTTAAGGCTGTCCCCCATGTGAAGGATTGGTGGGATACTTACAATGAGAAAAATTCCATAGAGGAATCCACAATGTTTGTAGTCGTACCCACTTGGGGTTTTTTTAGGTATGCTATTAAGGAACATTATTACCCTTTTGGAAGCTGTGATGAGTTGTATAGAAAATGGATCACACTGCAACAAGAAAGGGACCAAACAGTGCTAGAGTTCACAAATGTCTTCCATACCTTGCACACCAAGCTGGGTATCAAAGTCTCTAAATGACACATGGTTCTCAATTATTGCGATAGTCTGCATCGATACATGCAGAAAAAAATGGAGTTCCTAGACATCTCGTCATTGGGCACGACTTATCGATATGCCGTCAAAATCAAGTAGAAATTTAAACAGAAGAAGCAGAAGTTTGGATCTATAAATTTCTCACAACAGAAGGAGGGAAAAGGAAACCCCAACCCACAGAACAAAGGATAGAGCAATGATGGACCACCATAAGACAACCAGTCCAAGCCACCAACAACGAAGGGTAATGGGAAGACAAAGAAATACACTTGGAAGTGGTGCAAATTCCCTAAAAGCCCCTGACATAAAATCGATGACTGTTGCCCAAAGCAGTAATTAATGGTCGAGTTGAAATCCTTGGAGTTAGATGCGCATTCCAACTTAGAATCAAAACCAAACAAGGGAAAGTGGATCATTGATGCTGAACCCAGCGCCAAATTGCTACCATTAAGGTACAACCAAGTGAACTCGAAGAACTAGAGGAAGGTGAGTTCCTTTTCTTGTTACGAGGAAAATCTCTCTATGGATAGGGGTAAACCATAGCAGACGGAAATGACTGCAAAAATCAATTCTATTCTCAAGTATACTATATAAACAAATATGCTAACAAGACAAGATAAAAGGCCTACCTTGTCCAGATGTTTGATGAAGTCCACCATTGAGCACTTGACCCAAAGAAATATACCTTCAACTAGTCCTCAACAACCAAGCAACACAAGCATATGGTGATAATATATGATGTTAGCACATTCAATAGCATAATCCATCAACATTCATAACAAATACGCCCATGGAATAATAATTCAAATATTTTCAAGATATCAATTGGATGAGAAAAAAACATTTCTATTAAGATATAATCAACATAAGTGAATAAGTTACAAACTTCCATGTCGGCATGATTCAAAACTGAGAAACCAAGTTCCTTCCAGCTGGGCCTCCACCACTTCAATCCTCCACCAAAGGCAAGCTCATATAAGAGAGACAATGAAGTTCTCAATCAGTAAGGGAAGAGCTTGGGGGCTGAACCCTATGTTCATACTTAAAGGATAAACGGATGCAGACTCAATGTGAAGTGAAGAATTCCTCCAGAGTAACTTTGCTCTCAAAATTGAATTCTTTCTCCTCTTTTGCATAGCTCAGATTTGGCCCATTTATATCCTTCAAGTGGAACTGAAGGGACGAGTTAGAACGTTTCCAGTATATGGAAGGCCAAGGATCATTGATCTCATGACGTGACATGGAAACCCGACACCATTTTTCAATTTTGGGCACATTTCCCGATGTACGCGGGATGTAGTGGTGCAACTTGTGTATAGCATGTTGTATAGTAGGCAAGGTGCATATATGTGGAAAAATTGTATTTTTAGCTCTGGGGTTTGCAAAAAGGGATTACAAGTCTACATAGGGAAATGGAAAAATGCCTTTTGTGCAAGATTGCATGGGGTGAGGCAAATCTTGCTATAACATTTCTACTCACAGGTGTGGGTGAAGGGTGCTCCCCTGCACTTCATTGTCGATAGTGGAAGTCAAAAGAACCTCGTCTTAGTAGAGGTCACCAAGCAATTGGACCTATCGACAACACCACATTCGTAGCCTTACACCATAGGTTGGCTCCACCAAGGGAGAGATATTCACGTCAGACAACATTTCCGCCTACCCTACGAAATCAATCCCTTCAAGGATGAGGTATTGTGTGATATTTCCCCCGTTGAACTTTGTGATGCTCTTTTAGGCCTACCTTACTTATGGAAACATCATGTTGTATATGAGTTTATACCTTGTAATGTTATTATTACTTTGGGAAGACAATTATACAAGATACCAGAGGTAGCTCCGCTTACTTCCATTTATTTCATCTCTACTGAGCAATGCATGAAGGTCATCTCCCATACTGTGAATTTTTTCTTCTTTATGATTCACTCTCAAAGTGAATAGAAGGACGTGATCACATCCATGGCCTCTACACAAGGCCTCTCCATGCAATAGAAGCAGGTGGACAAGGCCGGGGAGGAATAAAAATACATATTCTCCTCACCCACTCTGGTACTTGTACACTGTTAGTTCAAGCATTCAATCGATCTGATCCCCGATGCACCTCTACCCAATGGGCCAGTTTGTTTTTTTATCTCTTATGGAAAATGAGGAAATCAAGTGAAAGATCTAGAAGCTACTCGAAAAGGGGCACATCCAACCAAGCTCCTCACGCCATGGAAGCCCAATTGTACTTGTGTGGAAGAAAGACGTGACCTGGCAACTCTGAATTGATTACATGGCCCTAAACAAAATCACAGTTAGGAACCGATACCCAATTCCCCGAATTTATGACCTTCCTTACCAACTCAAGGGAGCCAAGTACTTCAGTAAGATTGACCTGAAGTCATACTACCACCAAGTCCCAATAGAACAAATTGATGTATGGAAGAGTGCTCTCAAGTCCAAAGAGGGTCTTTTTGAATGGTTGGTCATGCCCTTTGGTTTGATGAATTCCCCAACCACTTTCATGAGGTTGATGGACGATATATTTTACCTTTCACCAATTCTTTTGTGGTGGTGTATCTGGATGATATCCTCATATTTAACAAGAGTTGGGAGAAACACTTGCAACATATTCAACATGTCCTTGACACTCTACGACAACACAATCTATATGCTAACTTGGAAAAATGCTCCTTCGACACACAAAAGGTCCAATACCTAGGCTACATTGTTGATGAGTAGGGTGTGCACATGGATCCAACCAATATCCAGGTCATTCTTGATTGGCCATCCTCGAACACACTAACCAAGATTCAAATTTTCTTGAGACTTGCCAATTTGTATCGTAGGTTTGTGTTGGGATTATCCCATATCACACGGGGCCTCATCCAAGTGACCAAGGGTGGTGGTAAAACAAATTTGTTGTGTAGACAGTTGCAACAAAAAGGATTCAATGATCTAGAACATCGCTTATGCTCATCCACAATGCTCTCATTACCCAATATGAAACAACCTTTTGAGATTGAGACAGATGCTTCAAATTATGTTGTGGGCACAATTCTTACTAAGCATGGTCATCTAGTGGCCTATCATAGTGAGACATTATCATATGTAGTCTATAAGTACCCCACTTATGACAAAGAAATGTATTACATTGTAGAATCTTGCCACCAATGGAAGCATTAAATTCTCTTGAAGGAGACAATTATCCACACCGATCACAAGCTTCTGCAGTTCAGGCAGACACAAGGAAAATTGTCGAATCATCGCCATCAAAAGTGGTCCACACACTTGCAACAATTTTATCTCAACATCAAATATAAGACAGGGAGCATCAATTGTGTCGCTAACTCCTTAGTTGACCGCCAATTGCAGAATTAACCACGATGCTCCACTCCTGCGGACATGAGGCTTCATGGTGGCCCCATATCTACGAGAGCGATCCTAACTTCACTACCACTTACTAGATGCTAGGCGAAACCATGCCTATCACTGAATTTCATGTCCAAGATGGACTGTTATTCCATCTGGGTCATCTCTATCTTCCTTCAGGCGAGTGAGCGAAGCTGATTTGGGAATCTTAGTACAATAAGATGGCATGACACTTTGGTGTGGAAAAGATAGTGGCAATGTTGTAGAATTATTTCTATTGGCCAAAACTTTGACAAGAATTCGACAAGTACATTCGATCTTTCACTACATGCGCTATTTCCAAACCAAGCATTAAGAAGCAAGGCTTGTAAACCCCTCTCCCTACTCCCAACAAGCCCTGGGAATCCATCTCAATGGACTACATGTCTGGCCTTCCTTCAACCAAGTACGGTAATGACTGTGTTTTTGTGGTGGTTGATCGAATGTCTAAGATGGCCATTCTAATAGCCTACAAGAAGAGTATCACAATAGAGGCCACTTCCAAGCTCTTCTTCAAATGGGTGTGGGTACAATTTGGTATATTGTAGACCATCATCTCATATCAAGACATCAGGTTCCTAAGCACATTTTGGTTGAGCCTTTGGTCACTGTTGGACACCAAGCTCACCAAATCCACTGCTTTCCACCCCCAAAGTGATGTCCATACAGAGGTAGTCAATAGGATGATCATGCTTATCTTATGCATGTACAACTCTAATCATTCATGCACATGGGATGAGAGTCTCCCCTATGTTTAGCATATCTATAACAGATCTCTCCATAGCTCTATCGACCACATCCCCTTTAATGTGGAGCTAGGAATTCAACCATTGGGTCTCATCGATGTCACACCACCCCTTGCGACCACACAGGCATAATATTCCCATGTTCAATCGAAGGACGACAAAGCCACCAATTTTATTGAACGGATTCAACACATCTTCCAATAGGTCCATGATATTTTGTAGAAAGCCAATGCTAAGTACAGAAAATTCCACAATCAACATAGGGAGCCACACAAGTTTTAGGTGGGAGACAAAGTTTAGTTGCATTTGCAGAAGGAGCGCCTTACAAGACCCCTTCAGAAGCTTCATCTAATGGTCCTTACACCATCACCAAGGCTGTGGATGAAAATTATTTTTATCTAAGTATTCCCCCCTTCCTTGGCTTGCACCCAATGTTCAGTGGACCTCCTTTGGCCATACTTTACACCATTATTGGACACATTAGAGATAACATAGTGGTTGAAATCGACAGATCCTAATGATGACTACATGGAATAGGAAACCATTGATCAGATTATGGACACACAGGCTAAGGGCACTAGCCAATAGAGGATCCAATTTTATCGGGTTGTCAAAGAAAGGAAACTCCTATACCAAGGCAAGTGGCTCACCTAGGGCCAAGTTCAATATAAGTTTCCCCATATGATGGTGGCACTCAACACAATGGAGACCAATGCTTCTTAAGGGGGGAGGATTTATCTAGGTGGATATCGATGGCCACCCACCTATTCCACTAGCTCAAAGAACAATTTTCCATTTTGGTAGTTTTTCTACACTTTTTCGGGTCCTGAACTTCCGGGGCCATTTTGAGGCCTTAAACAACATTTTCTGGGCGCAAAAACAACTTAATGTTGCATGGAGGCATGGCCTGGGCCAACGAGAATGTGCACTTCTCAGCTAGACCTTTCGAACGAGATATCGAACGTGCTAAACTGAGATCGTATGCAAACGTTATGATGGCGAGAAGTTGGCATACCAACTAACCCCATCGGGGCCCACAAGCCTTTTGGTGTTTTGTCTCCTAGGGTTAGGTTTTTGGATGTTTAGGGTTTCATCATTGCTTCTTTATGATAAAAATTCATTTTGCCTCATTGTAATCCACTTTGGTGAATGCACGTAGCTGTCACATCTCTTCTTAGAGATAAACTACCACCATTCGAGCGAGTTTGTTTCATTCTGCATTTTTATAGTGCAACACATTTCATTTATTAATAACAGTCAAGTTTCACTATATCTTTGTGTTTTTATTATAACTCTGTATTTCATTTCATTCCATTTATAAATCAAGATCGATGTGTGTATATATATATATATATATATATATATATATATATATATATATATATAGGCTCAACTAAATTGAGATCAACCACTTGGAGAATGCACATGATCTTCATGAGATGAGTTTTCAACATTTCCATAATTTATTTCAAATAAAAATGCAAAGGTCATATTCAACCTAATTTTGTATAGTATGGTTCAAATTTGTTGCAACAAACAGAGTTCTCTTATGATCTAGCAGTCAAAGTTTCAGATAAGCTCCAACAAATTTCTTTCTTTGTTGCAACCCAAACTTTAATAATGGTTGTTGGATGAGATATGTATTTGTTCCAGAGTTCATAATTTACACTCACCATCAACTTTGGTTATTTCCAACATATACAATTTCAACATTCTTTCATATTATTTTTAGTATACATCATTCTCAGGATTGCATCTCTCTTTTATGGTCTCAACCTTAGCATACATCACTGTCATATGGCAGTCTAAGCTTTCATAAAGGTAAACTTGAGTCAAAATCAACTATGAAACTTTTTAATTTGTTAAAAATTTAGGATTTTTTGACATGAGACCACTAGAAGCTTGATATTCATATCCTATGCCATCATTTCACTTTGTTGCCATTCTTCCACTTTGCATACCACCTCTTTGTTACAATTCATCCCTCATTCTTAAACCTCTCACCATCATCGTAAAACCATTTCCTTATCCTTCCCATTTTGATCCAACATGATCCAATATACTTTTATAAGTTTTTATGAAAGTATTATTGCTCAGGTTCAAATAAATCAAGATAAAAATATTGTTCATTGTGACAGTAATACAAATCAATAAGGAGACCACGCATCTAGAAATTTTTTAAGATATGGCTCTGTAGTTTCGGGGCTTCTCTGAACCTCCGCATATGATCACAAGTATTTCGGTCCTCAAGCCTTCGACCTAATGCCTCTCAAGTGTCCCCCTCCCTTTTCTTTCTCCCTTCTCCATTTTCGCGCCGATGTTTTCGTCTCTTGGTTTTGATCATAGTTTGAATTTTTTTCTCCATGAGTTAGGGTTGGAAGTTATCGATTCCAGTTCTTCATGTGACAGGTGGTGTATTCTTCGGCAGACATGGGAATTTATGACGAGGTGCTGGACTATTCCATGGACCCAATGGAAGAGGCCCAGATGTGGAACTTGCCAGCTAGAAGTGGGTTTTTGGAAAATCTCATACCATTAGTCTCTCCACCTTGTCATTCGAACAGATTTACTCCTCTGAGAGGGCCTCTGGATCTTATTTCCCCCCCACAGGCTCCCTCAGACCAGCTGGAACCCGTCTCAGACTTGGGTTTTTGTTCAGATGTTGGAATGAGGATTGGACCAAGCTCGGGAGCAGTCGATTTGAACTATGTTGGTCCGGAGCCTCAACCATGGCTTCTTGCTTAGTTTCCTTTTCGGTCAAACTCGACCTCGACTCATCCCCTTCTCTTTGTTCAGGGATCTGATAGTGCCTCATGCCCTGGTGTGGGAATTATTGAAGCACGGGTTCCAGCTTCTGAGTCTCTGTTTTTCCCGCATTCTTTTCTAGAATTTACTCAAGATATTACTTCTTCTGCTAGCCTGTTATTGGGTCCTTTGGGGGGTTCCCCTTCTCCGCCTCACGACTTTTTCTTTGGTGAATTTGTGGTGGACTCTTCCTTTCTTGAAGTATTTGGAAAACCTAAGGGGGATGAGTATATTTTGGGCCTGTTCTCTCCCCCAACCCCACAATATGGAAGCAATGGTCTTGGAAACTCAATGTCCTCCTCAACTTCGAATGTAAGCAAAAAAAAAGGTGTGAAGTCATATGGAAGAACACAAAATCTGGTTGTGGGAGTTGATGTCCTTTTACTTGAAGTTTAATCAATGGCAAAACTAACACTGGTTGGAAGGGTTCATGGTCATCGACTTGGAAACATGTTTTTATAGGAGTGGGCCTCATCAAACTGGTCCTCACTTCTCTCATCCCCTCCAGTGGAAAGTACTTTTTCGTGGGGATGGTTTTTCTTCAAGTTCCTTTCAACCTCATAGGTAGAAATGATCATTCACAAGTCATGGTTTGTTAAATCCTCACCTATGCTTCTAAAAATTGGTCGCACCTTTTCGATGTTGAAAGAGAAAGGGTGGATGTTCTCCCTATATGGGTTAGGCTCCCAAGGCTACCGCTTGAGTTTTGGAATGAAAACTGCTTCAAGGTTTTGGGAAATATTTTGGGAACTTTTTTTGATGTTGATTTGTCCTACAAAGAGACAGGTTCTCATAGTATGGCTCAGATTCTGGTCTCCATCAATTTGTGAAGAGGCTTGAATGCAAATTTGGAGAATGTTACAGGTAATATGTCTTTCATACAGAAGTTGGACTATGAGGGGGTATCATTCCGATGTCATAATTGTCACCTTATTGGGCATCTAGAAAACAAGTACTCACTCCCCTTTAAGGGTTGGAGGAGGCAAAGGAATGATCAAGCTCTACAGAAGTCGGCTTCGGGCTCGAAAGGGAGCTCCTCTTTGACAAAAGCTATGGATTTGGAACCAAAGGATAACCCTCCCCAGAGTTCGAATCAATAACCTCGGTGGCTATGGGTGAAACTAATATGGATTTGATGATAGTGCCAACTTAGGAATCTACGAGCAAAATATTTCCACCTCAGACTGGCCATCTTTGCTCCCCACAACTCTAGGATTTGAGTGGTTTTTTGGGTATGCCTCCTCCTCTTCCGTTCTCTCTCCCCCCTGCTATCTCTCTTCTCCCTAGCTAAAGGCCCTACTCAGGTTCTTTATACCGCCTCTTCTCTAGACTCCTCCCTGGATCATGAAGAGTAGACTATTAGGTACCACTTCAAAAATCACTTAATCGCTGGCTCAAGCGGGGTTAGTAATGGGCCTGCAGGACTTGGTGGAAACCCAGTTCTTTCCCCTAGTCTCCTAGGAAGGGGTTGAAAATCCTTTCTCCTCAAAGCTCAGACAAAGGCTTTGGTGGATATGGTGGCTAGAAGACAACTTTCTATTACAGGGGCACTTAGAGAATTTTCAACCCCAAAAGGGGTGGGCCCATGAAACTTTTCTCCCTCAATTACAGGGGTCTAGTGAGCCCGTCCAAAAAATTGGCCTTAGAAAGGTTAGTAGAAACCAACCGCCCTGATATCTTTTTTTTTACAAGAAAATTTAGGGGAGGAAGAACATATCACAAATTGCCTAGAGGGTTTCCTAAAGTCTTGGAACTTTATTGGGTCTGACGTGAAAGGAAGGTCGGGTGGACTAGCAACTAGGTGGAACAAACAAATCCTAAAACTCGTCAATTCTTGGGCATGTGAGTCTGGCCTGGGAGCATAGTTCTAGTAAAAAAGATCGGCCTCTCTTTTTACCATTGTAAATGTTTATGGTCCCTATTTAGAATGATCTCCCTTCTGGGAATTTTTTATGAGAAAGACTTTTTTCCACTCCGGTCCTCTCATTCTTCTAGGAGATCTAAATTTCTCTTTGGGAGCGACAGAGGTTTGGGGCCCCAAAACTTGTCCAGAACCTCTATCGGTTTTCTTTAAAAGTATGATGCTGGTCAATAAGCTGATAGATGTTGACCCTGTACAACTAAGGCCAACTTGGAGAAATATGAGAATTGGTGAAGATAGAATAGAAAAAAGAATTGAGTGCTTCTTAGTTTCTGAAGTGTTTGTGGATGGCCCCTTTCAATTTTTTCAATGGGTGGGAAATTAGGGTGAATCTGATCACTTTCCCATTTTTATGGAAGTTGTTGGAGATCCTCAAACCCCCCCCAGTCCTTTCAAATTCAATTCTAAATTGATGAAAGATGAGGGATTCATCAGTCTGGTAAAAGAAAACTTGAGGCCTTATGACCGTGATTCGAGTGATTCGACTTCAATGCAGTTCCACCAGAATATTAAAGAAGTCAAAAATCTCACTATCGAATGGGATGCCATTAAAAGAAAAAGGGATGAGAATGAGATTTTAGAGTCTGAACAAGCCCTACAGGCCATTTATGATTTAGAAGGTTGGGGTTTTTCTTCTCCAGAGTCCAGATTGGCGCTAAAGGCTCTTGAAGAAAAATGAGAAAACTTCTAGAAGAAAGAGAAGCAACTTGATGGCTGAAAAGTAGGGATACTTGGCTTGCCAATGGGGATGAGAATACAAATTTCTGCCATGCTTATGCAATGGGCCGAAAATCCATAAATACAATTTGGAGTCTTAATGACCTCGAAGGCATGGAGGTCACATGTTTTGATGATTTGGCTCTCCTAGGAGTGGATCATTTTCATAATATTTACAAGGTTGATGAGAGGGTTTCAATTGGTCAAATCGTAAGAATTACAGTCTACTTCCCAAGATTTGTAGATGAAGAATAAAATAGATCCCTCTTCGAGGAAGTGACTAAGGAAGAATTAAATATGATATTGCACAACTTTCAGAAGGAAAAAAATTCTAGGCCCTGATGGCTGGACAATGGATTTCTTCCTCGGGATCTATGATTTTATCGGTCAAGATATTCTGGCTGTGGTGGAAGAATCTCGTAAATGAGGGCACATCTATTCCCCTTTCAATTCAAATTTTATTTACCTCATCCAAAAATCGTACAATACTCTCTCTTTGGATGATTTCAGGCCTATATCACTTTGTAACAACATATACAAGGTGGTGGTGAAAGTTATAGCTTGAAGAATAAAATACCTTCTTTCAGAAAAAATCTCAAAAGAACAATTTGGATTCCTGGAGGGAAAGAAAATCCATGAAGCTATAGGGGTGGATCAAGAAGGTCTGCACAACGTCAAGACAAAGAAGGCCAAAGGGGTCATCCTAAATATTAATCTCTCCAAGGCCTATGATCGAGTAAGCTGGCTCTACATCAAATTGATTCTCACTCATCTGGGCTTTGAATTCCAATTCATAATCTAGATTATGGGTTGTATCTCTTCAGTTTCCTTTGTTGTACTCATTAATGGTGCGACCTCTCCTCTCTTTCGGTTTGAACGAGGACTGAGGTAGGGATTTCCTCTTTCTCCCCTACTCTTTCTATTGGTAGAAGAAGGCCTCAACAGAGCATTGGCCCATGAAAAATCCCAAGGAATCCTTACCGACATCCAGATTGGGAAAAATATCCACATCACACATCTCCTTTTTGTCGACGATGTTCTGATTTTCTGCAGTAGGAAGCATATAGATGTCAGTTCCATTTATGAAATAACAACTCTATTTAGTAGAGCTACATGAATGCAAATCAATATCTGCTAATAATCTCTTTGTTGCAGAGTTGGACCTGTATAAATATTTGTTTCCTTTTGAGTTGGTAGACTTTGAAAAAGGAATCAAATATACGGGTTTTCACCTCAAACATAACTACTATAGAAAAGTGGTATGGGAATGACTCATTGGGGAACTTGAAAAAATACTCAAGGTCTAGAGTTTCAGATGGATTTCTGGGGCAGGAAGGCTAACTTTAGTGAAATCAGTGCTGGAAGCCATATCGATTTATTGGATTTATTTGGCTTGGATCCCTAAAGGGGTGCTGGAAAAGGTTCAAAAAATATGTTTTAAATTCCTCTGGTCGGGAAGCAGGGACAAACATGTTACCCCCTGGGTAAGTTGGAATAGGTTTGGAATAGGTTAGCTGCATCGAAGTTGTTAGAAGGATGGGGCTTAAAAAACATTTTCCTTTTTTCAAAATCCCTTGCAACAAAATCGGTTTGGAGGTTACTTGTGAAAACAAATCTTGGGACAAAGGTAGTCTCCCATAAGTATAGTAAGCTCGATATAGGGGAAGGATGGATGTGGAAAATTTCCAAAAAATCGACAAACTACTCAATCATCTGGAAAGCAGTGGTTAATTGCTTCCCGATGATAGGAGAGGGACTGGCTTGGTAGATCAGTAACAGAGCCAAAGTGAGAATTGGCTCAGATCCTTGGGCAGGCAGTGGTCAAAATCATCTATTGTCGGGCGATATTATATAACAGATTCAGGAAAGGGGTTTTTTCCACCTAAATCATATAGCGGAACCAGGAAATTCCTCAATTTGGAATCAAGGATGGATAGGTTCTACTCAGGTGGGGATAGGAGTTCATGAAGAAAAAGCCCAGTCAAATCACTTCTTAACCTTGAAAACTACACATGTCAGGATCAGAAACAAGGACGATGAACTAATCTGGATACATGTGGAGCATGGAAATTACACACCCAAGAAGGGGTATGTTCATCTAAACCTCGACCTGTTCCATAGAGAGCCAAACTGGTGGTGGAAAGGACTATGGAAGTCTAAGTGTCCGTTAAAAATCTGCATTTTTATGTGGTGTTTATTAGAAAAAAATATTCCAACTTGGGATCGTATGAAGAAAAGGATGATCAAAGGACTAGGTTGGTGCTCTCTATGCAAAAATGAAGAGGAAACTGTAGGCCATCTCTTTCTCTCTTTCCCTTTTACACTATGGGTATGGAAAGAATTCTCCTCCTCCTTAGACTTAAACTTCTTTTGGAGGGGCACTTTCGTTAGGGAGGCCTGAAGATTTTGGTGTTCAGATGCCAGTAAAAAGACAATAAGAGCTTTACCTTTGATTGTCTATTGGGAAGTTTGGTTGGAAAGAAACACAACAATATTTAAAAATAGGATGGTCTCTCCAGAGTGTACTGCAACACAAGGCCTAAGTATTTTGGAACATTTCCCCCAAGCTAAGGATTCTCCTCCAATGAGAATTATACGCGAAGAACATGTGGACAAAACCCTTCCTTGGGATTTCTTTGATGGAGCATCCCAAAACAATGGAAAATCCTATGGGGGAGGTGTGGCTCTTTTCTTATCAGATTCCCATTACTATAAGATACAGATGGGGCTTGGATTTGGCTCAAAGAATTACGTTGAACTTTTGGCCTTAAAACTACTTATTCTTTTTACAAGAGAAAAGGGGGTATCTTCACTTCAAATTTATGGTGACTCCTTGAATGCAGTGAATTGGACTAGGAAACTTCAAAGATGTCACAATATTTTTTTGGTTCTAATAATTGAAGAAATAGACATGATTTTAAACAGTTTTGACTCTTTCTCTATTCATCATGTCTACAAAGAATGAAATTTTGATGAAGACACTCTATCAAAATCTAGCATAGAGTTGACTTTTCTTTCTTGGACTATCAAGGAAACAAAATATGGTACAAGGGCAGGTTCTATTCACACTCCTTTTATTTAGACATCTCATATATACTTGTTGTTTCTTGCTCAATTGGACAATTTTTTTTCCAGCCGGTAGTGTTACACATTATTTTTGTCATCCCTATGACCGTTAATGATGTAAACCCGTCTGTAGTCTTCAGAGGGGTCAGTGGCCTGAGTTCCTGAATAAAGAAGGGAGACGGACTTTTCCTAAGAAAAGAAGTTGCATTCTCCTTTGTAAAAACCCTATTAAAGAGGATGTTTGCAGGTTTCTATATAGGTAGGGTGAGAAAATGCTCGATTTTTGTAGGCTGCACCATAGCTAGGTAGCGAAGTGTTCGCAGGCTGCTATATAGGCAGGGTGCAAAAATGCTCATATGTGGGAAAAACGAGCATCTTCTCGACGCTTCTAGAAGGAGAAACTTCCATGGTGAGGTGGCATCCGAATGGTTTGGATCTTACTCGCTTTCATGATTTAGTGGGATCATCCTAACCTCCTCACCTTATCCTCTTCAACTTATAAAAGGAGAGGATCTCTCATGGAGAAAGTTAGCTTTTGATTTTGGAGCTTGGATTGGATTGAGCTTTGGAGATTGTTAGCTTGGCTAGATGAGCCATTTTTTCAATATAGATTGTGAATATTATCAGATCTATGCTCTCAGAATTCTTGGAGTGGAAGTGTGTGGGGAACGAAGGACAGTTGGAAGGGACCTTACGACATCAAGGCCATGGTTGTAATCTCTCTTTTACATTTAATATGATACTGTAATATGATTCTTTCCTATAAAGCTTGTTGTGTTTTATTGTATAATTCCTTGATCACATACATAGGTTTATATTGAGTTTATGCTATTACTATCACTTTGGTTGGTTGTGTTCTTTTGCAGGATCATCATTGTATGAGTGTTGGAATGAAGCTAGGATGGTGATGGCGAGAGGAAGCGACGTTTAAACGGTATGTCACCTATCCCTCTTTACTTAGTAAATTCAATATTTAAAACTTAAGGAAAGTGTCATGTTCTGGTGTGTTTTGTTCTAGATCCAGGTGGATCTAGGGAGACCAGTTAGTGTCCGCACCTACCAATTTATCCAATAACAAAATTGGTGACTCCGTTGGGGAACGAATTGTTTCCTAATTAGTCTAGTTTCCCTTGCTTTGATTGCTTGTTTTCTGGTCTCTGAAACCGTGGGAGATCCATCCAGAATCTCTGGATCTAAAAGTTCCCTTAGACTCTTTGTCCTTTTTCCAAATTCCTTTCGATTACAGACATTCCCACACTTCGCCTGTATACAGCCTGCGAAAACCCTTGATTTTCGCACCCTATTGTTCAGTCCAATGCGACCTTCTCACACCCTACCTGTGTCTAGACTGCGAAAATGCCTAATTTTCGCACTGCACCTCACTACTAGGCTGCGAACTTGTTTGTAATTTTTTTTTTTGGATTGGGTATTGTTATCTTTTGATGCCCAATTTTTCTTTGATCAACTGGATTGAACTTTTGGAGCCTATATTGATCTGTTTAAAGTCTGATTGACATTCTTTGAGTTGATTTTAGCCATCTTTGCTTTGTTTGGTTTTGAAGGATTAGTCTCTTTCTTTGAGTGTCTTTCAATTACAAAGCCTGTGTTTTCTTTAGGATTGTTTAGGGAAAGATCAAATTTCTTCTTAATAGTTCGCCTTAAAAGAAAACTTTTAGTTTGGGTTTCTTTGTTTTAAGAAAGTTCATTATTGCTTTTAGTGAAATTTTTGAAACAAAAAGATTTATTTTCTTGCTTTATATTAGATTGGGGGCATCCTTGCATTTGAAGTAGCAAAATTGTGTGATTCTTGGCATCCTTTGGTCTTAAATTCTGAAAATTTTTCCCCCTCATGGCCAGTGGGGGGGGCATGAATCGTGCATTGGTGTACAGTCTCTTTTCTCATTTGTTGAGAATCTTTATATTGACGAGTTTAATAAATTTTGGGATGTTGTGCATCCGAGAATGATAAATGTTTTCTCCTGCTCGTAGCATAGCTTTCATCGAAATGAAAATATTGCATCTTCATCTCTTTGCATAAATTTCGAGTCGGTAAAAACACCATATTATCCACGCCATTTTCCTCTTGAGTAACAACAACCATAAAATAAAACAGTTATAAAAATTGATTTGACATAATTGTATTTTCTGGTAGCAAACCTACATTAGATTAGTTGTAGGGCTTTGGAATAGGTGTGAAAGATAACATTCCAAAGCTATAAACAAACATAGTATCTTGTGATAGTGAGAGTTAAATCCATTTACTACATTTTGTCCTGGGAAGCCCTTCTAACACAAGGGTCAATCATGAGGTCGCATTGAGACTGGCAGAGTTACTCACCCTGCTTTGTTGGTCTTGGTGTAGAGATTACGTGTATTATGGGGGTCGCTTGAGAGGTATACCCACAATGATGAGTGGAAGCCTTTCAAGTTGATTTCGGGCTAGATGCCCTGCCCTTGCGCATGGATCAGACTGTCGACTGTTTCCCCAGGCATCACTGTAGTGATTGGTAACCTTAGTGGCCTATCTCTTTAGGGTCTTTACACAAGGTGACTATGGAGGGGAAAGTCTTCATGGTACCTGGAATCGACGTTGACCAAAATCACTCGGGCTCCTTGGAGGGTATACCCACGATTATGTGTGGGAGCTTGCACCAGGGTGTAAGTCCATTAAGCAGGTCGTCAACGTAAATTTTCCACCCACTCTATCTCAGCCCCTTCTTACTTTGTTCCCACGACATTGGACTTCATCACCAACTAGTGAGCTCATTGCGAGAAGGTTTTGTTTGCTTGCTTGCTTACTAGATTTTTAGCTTGTGCTATTTGTTTTCCCTAACATACTCTAGGTTGGATCTTTGTTTTAATGGCGTCAGTTCCCGAAATGACCAATGAAGGAACCGCTGCTCCAGGGGAACCTTTTTCTTTTCCTTCTTATGGAAACATTGATCCTCCTCACATTGCTACTTTGAGCCTTCCAGGTCTCACTATTGGATTGCCGGTGTGGTTGTTTTCCACTCAGGTAATCCCAAATGCAGTAAGTGCTTCAGTCGTAAGCACTTCCCCCCAAGAACATCAACCTCATGTTGATCCTTCACTGTCTTCACCAGTAATATCTTCTTCACCTTCTTCACTTGCAAGGTCTTCTTCCATTTCATCTTCTTCATCGAGTGAAAGCTCTGAAGCTAGTAACTCGGTGAATAAAGAGAAGAAGAAAATGAAGAATAAGAAGAAGAAAAATAAGAAAGGATCCAAACTTCCAACCACTGCCGGACATGTTGGAAAACAACCAATTACTATTGATAGTGCTGGGAGTGTTGATGATGTCAAGATCACCCCGAAAACCCGTAAGCCGAAGTACCCTTGTAGGATTTGTAAGGGTATCCATCTTCTTAAGGATTGCCCTAGTCTATCCAAGGTTATAGAAGCATGGTCTACACATCCTCGCCAACCCATGTCGTTAGCCTCTGAACAACATGCTGATGACTTCCCGTCGACCAGTCACGATATAGTTGGGAAGAAGAAAAGTAGAGCCAAGTTCTCGTGTATGTTATGCAAAGGGAGTCATCTAACTCATATTTTCCCTCATATGGAAGAAGCCTCAAAATTCCTGGAAGACATGACTGTTTAACAACCTCAACTTCCAGCTGCTTATCGCAAGCTTTCTCTCAACCCACCTGTAGTTGATAGAATGATCAATCCGGTTCCCTTGCCGGTTAGTTCAGTTGATCAAGTGGTCAATCTAGTCACATCCTTGTTTGAACCAGTAGACCAAGTGGTCAATCCGATCCCATCCTCGGTTGATCCCACTCTCCTATTAGAGAGTGAAACCCAAGCGATCGATCCTTTTCCAAGCATCGATCCCATTCTCCCCTTAGAGAATACAACCCAAGTGGTCGATCCGATCTCATCATCGATCGATCCTACTCTCCTGCTCGAGAGTAAACCCAATACTGCCCACGTTTTTCTCGTTGATACAGACTCTGCCATGTTAGGGGGTATTCCTCCTTCTCCCGTGAAACCCCCTCCAAGTAATGAGGCCATCCTTTTTAATTGGGGTGTGCTAACTGGACCTCGTCTTCCCTCTCACATTCCTTTCCAGAATAGAGTGCAAGTTTGTGGTCAGGACATTCCTCAGATGTTGATAGCTGAAGGTGCGTCTGTTAGCATTTTGTCCTATTTTGTTTGGCAAACTTTGGGTTGTCCTCAACTTGTGCTGGTTACACAGAATTTGTTAGCTTTTAACAGAAGAACTAGTCAACCTTTAGGGACCCTTCCTTAGTTTCTTGTAACTTTGGGAGGGAAAACTGTCTTCATTGACGTCATGGTAGTCCAAGACCCCTTGGATTTTGCTTTACTCCTTGGGAGAGATTATGTCTATGCCATGAAAGCTATTATGTCTACTCTTTTTCACGTGATATCTTTCCCTCACGATGGACGAGTTGTGACTGTTGATCAATTTTCATTCATTGTCCCCGACTGGATTGCCTCCCTAAATGGTTCTTATATGCAGATGGTATCAACCCCGCTACAGGTCAATTATGTGGCATTGTCGCCCATGGCTTCAACTTTTTATGACTTAGATCTAGTAGTTGACATGGTGATCTCTTCGATAGGGTTGTTAGAGACTGATCTCTTTACTCCTGTTGTGACCCTTGACATGGTGTCCTTCTAGAGTGTGTTTCTTCCTTCCAGTGAAGACCTCTTAGAATCCATGACTGAGTTTTGTTCCTTGACATGGTGTCATTCCGGAGCATTGTCCTCTTGGAATCCATGATCAAGAAGAAAGACTCCGAGGATAGTTTTGCATCTCTGAGGCAACCTCGTTATAAAATGAAACAAAGGTATATGAGGATGATTTTCTGATTTCAAGCTCGTTAAAAAATGAAACCAGACTTGAGCATAATTTTCTAATTTCAAGCTCATTAAAAAATGAAGCCACTTATTAGGATAGTTTTTTCATCTCTGTGGCCACCTCGTTAAAAAATGAAACAAAGGTTACGAGCATAGTTCTTGTTTCTGTGCCAAGCTCATTAAAAAATGAAATAGTTTTCCCCCTCTCTATTTGAGTCAAGTCCTTCATCTAGTTTTTGAAGCTTCATTTCATTTTCCTTTGCAGTTGGATGAAATGAAGCATGGGGGGCATTTGCCTTAGCCTCTAAACTTCATGCAGAAGTTGAGCCGCTAGCTTCTTAAGTTGGGGGATAAGTACCAACCATCCCTATGTTATGCATTGGGAAGTCCAAGCATAGTTTTCTATGGTTCAAGATTGTGTAAAAATGAAACCACTTACCTCAAGCATAGTTTATTCTAGTTCAAGCTTGTGTAAAAATGAAACCAGGTCCAAGCATAGTTTTGTTTTGTTTTAAAGCTTGCGTAAAAATGAAAACAATCCCGAGCTTAGTCTTTATTCTTTCTCGTGCTCGTAAATCAATGAAAATGTAACCAAGTATACTTTTATCACTTTTTCGGACTCATAAGGGTTATACGAAAAAGGAACCCCCTGGGGTTCCCTTTAAGCTCTTTTTAGACTCTTTAAACATGAAAATATTACCAAGCGATCTTGTTCTTTTCACACTCGTTAAAGTATTTGAAGAAAACGTATGTTAAGCGATAGTTTATCTCTTTTTCGGTCTCATCAGACTACTTTACGAAAAATGAACTGAGAGAGTTCTCTTTAAGTGTTTTTCAGACTCTATAAATATGAAAAACCCTCGAGTTTTCTATCTTTGGACTCATTAAACAAGCATCGAAAGACCCATATGGGACCAAACCACTCCTTCCTAGGGTTCGTAAAACTTACTCTGAGGGACTCGTCTGAAGGATGAGATTACATTTCAAGGATATGTTATCCTCCTCAAGCTTGCGTAAAAATAAAGAGGTACTCGCCAGAAATGGTGGGGGAAAAATTGGGAAAGAAATGTGTCTAAACCTGTATTCCATGGAAGAGTCACCTTTGAACATGACACCCTTTCAATATATTTGTGTCTAGGTTGGAAAACCCGCTCGTCTCTTGGTCATACTCCTTTATAAGATTATAAATTGGTTTGTGATCCCTGTTGTTGAGTCAGTATTTTCCAAGACAATTGTCGTGTCGTCAATATGTTAAAAAAGAAGTTCAACCTGGAAAGCCTTCTATTGCGTTGGCCATGCCTGTAGTCTTTAAGCCTTATGTTGCATCAGCCATCCTTGAGTCAGTCCTGAATCACTTGTTACTCTGATCTACACCAAATCTTGTTACTTGTTTTGTGTCATTGATGTGGGATACATTAAGGCCCTCCTGTGACGAGTCTTTTCTTGTCGACTTGAACTCATTATCCAGGAATTAGACTTAGAAACTAATTGGTACCTTGGAACTTGCATGCCTCAATGGCAGGTTTCCTCGCTTTCGAAAATGGGTTTTCATTATCGACCCCTAATCGAGAGATTCCGTCGAGTRTTCGACCTCAACTCATTGATTCACATTCGTTGGATTGTACCAGATTACCTTGGGAGTCATTGACATTAATGGGGATTTCCCTCGCACTTGTTAACAACATACAATAATGACCGGTAATCAAGTGGTTTCTACCGTGTTCGACTTCGACACATGCATTTGCATGGTTAGATTCGTACTATAGAGTGGTGGAGATGAAGACCCTGGATCTTTTCTGACAGATTYAGGTTGCATTGGAGTATATTCAATTTGTATTGTTGCATAGATCCACATTGTATGTCTCATGGATATGTTCAAATTTGAGTCTTTAACACATAGATCCACAGTGTATTTTTGGTGGCTATGTTCAGATTTGAGTCATATCGGCATGGATCCACAATGTATGTTTGGTGGCCATGACCTGTCTTACTTGACATGGATCTTCGCATGTCGACATTTATGATTTGAGTCATTTATATTCTGAGTATGGGAATGCCTACCTCAATGATGATATATTATTGTACTGTATTTCCTTGTTTGTTGGCAGGTTTCTGACTGACTGTTCCTTGTTCCCTACACACACTCGACAAAGTATTTTAGCTATCACTCTATTGTAACTTCATACTTTGGGGGGTTCTCTGTTACACATTATTTTTGTCATCCCTATGAACATTAATGATGTAAACTTGTCTGTAGTCTTTAGAGGGGTTAGTGGCCTGAGTTCCTGAAGAAAGAAGGGAGAAGAACTTTTCCTAAGAAAAGAAGTTGCATTTTCCTTTGTAAAAACCCTATTAAAGAGGATGTTCACAGGTTTCTATATAGACAGGGTGCGAAAATGCCTGATTTTCGTAGGCTGCACCATAGCTAGGTCACAAAGAGTTCGCAGGCTGCTATATAGGCAGGGTGCGAAAATGCCATATGTGGGAAAACGAGCATCTTCTCGATGCTTCTAGAAGGAGAAAATTCCATGGTGAGGTGGCATCCGAATGGTTTGGATCTTACTCGCTTTCATGATTTAGTGGGATCATCCTAACCTCCTCACCTTATCCTCTTCAACTTATAAAAGGAGAGGAGCTCTCATGGAGAAAGTTAGCTTTTGATTTTGGAGCTTGGATTGGATTGAGCTTTGGAGATTGTTAGCTTGGCTAGATGATCCATTTTGTCAAGATAGATTGTGAATATTATCAGATCTATGCTCTCAGAATTCTTGGAGTGGAAGTGTGTGGGGAACAAAGTACAGTTGGAAGGGACCTTACGACATCAAGGCCATGGTTGTAATCTCTCTTTCACATTTAATATGATACAATAATATGATTCCTATAAAGCTCGTTGTTTTTTATTGTATGATTCCTTGATCACACACATAGGTTTATATTGAGTTTATGTTATTACTATCACTTTGGTTGGTTGAGTTCTTTTCCAGGATCATCATTGTATGAGTGCTGGAACGGAGCTAGGATGGCGATGGCGAGAGGAAGCAACGTTTAAACGATTTGTCACCTATCCCTCTTTAGTTAGTAAATTCAATATTTAAAACTTAAGGAAAGCGTCATGTTATGTTGTGTTTTGTTCTAGATCCAGGTGGATCTAGGGAGATCAGTTAGTGTCCACACCTACCGATTTATCCAATAATAGGTAGTCCTGTTTACTTTGTTGGACTGCTTCATTTTTCAAAAGACAAAACTGCAGATTTTTTCTTAATGATCAGAGTTCTCTTTTCTAGAACTCTTACTAGTTGTTTTGTCCTCTTGGATTTATAGATGTAAGTGGGTCCCTGGTTTGTGGTCGCTTGGTATGCTGTAGGTGGGATGACTCTATTTTCCCCTCAGGCCTCGTCGGGAGGAGTTTTTTTATTATGAACAAAGACTGATATGACACTATTTTTATGAAGCAACAACAATACATGTTTCAACATGTATCTACATAATGTAATTTTGTTTCTATAAATTAAATTATGCTTTTTTCCAAGAAAAAAAAATACAAATCAATAAGAAGAATTTCACTTTGTGGGCTTTCTTCTTCACACAAAAAAATTCATGTAGCAAGCATTCAAAATTATGGTAGAAACTTCCAAGGTTAGCATATTATCTCAACTATAGGAGAAATCCTAAGACATGGTTTTTGTTCCTAGGACCATCAATATGGTTTCATGTTGATTGGATCATACCCAGGTCAAACGTGCTCACCTCCAACTCCTGGTCAAAGCTACAATCAACACAATTTTTCCATAAACAGAGCATAAATTTATTTGCTAATATCTCCCAGACCATGAACCCATTAGCTGTGAAATTTGGACCATGATTGTATTAAGGTATGATGAATAAACACAACAAATTTCAAGCAAATCCAGTTTATAATTTTCAAGAAATTGGCCACTGTCACCTTCAACAAATTTTCATTTTTCTTGAACTTTATGTATCCATTGGCTACGATTTTTGGTGAGGAGAAGAATATGGGTGATACCAACAACCTAAACAAATTTAATAGAAAACCGATTTGTAATTTGAGAGATAATGGATAGAAAATACTACTACAAGAGGTTAGTTACTGGAATTTGGGTGATAAAATTATATTAGAGTTATAAAATTTCCCTTAAATCATAATTAAAGGTTAATGTTATAATTAATTTATGGAAATTAAAACCGACCTTATTATTTTACTTAAATATTTTATGATTTTAGGGTTATTTCCTATTAAGAAGAATCTAAAACATAATTTCTCTTCACAATTCATTTTTTCTCGATGATGGACCACAGTTGTTGGTTCAAAACATTGAAAATTAAAAATAATTGCGATGATTTCGGAGAACCTCCTAAATAAAAATGGATTTTCTGAATTAGGGAATGAATACTGCAGAGATGGTCTTTAGAGGAGCCAATTTTGGAGATGCACGGGTTCTGGAGATTAAGAGGTTCCTTTCCAATATTAATGACTGGCGTTTTATACATATTTCAACATTACATATATTTTCCATATGGCGGTGGCTACAGGGGAGAACAATGGAGGTTGAATGCGCACCACCCATAAAAGAGACAACTGGAAACAAAAATCAAGTTACCTGGGATAGGTGGATAGGTTAAGTGGAACTATGAAACAAGTGAAACAAGTTGTATTGGTTAACAGGTTTTGAGAAAAATCTCTTCCTATATACATGCCTTCGACATAATTATTTTTTAATATTGCATTTTTAAATATTGCATGTTTGAGGTTGTAGTATTTGAAACAAAAGTACAACAACTGAAGAAGTCTTCAAAATTAAGTGGCTACAAATTATTATATCTTCTTTTTAGGATGGGTTTACACCAAAAGAGAACAAGGATATCATTACCTAGGGATGTTATGGTAATGATTACATATTTCATGTATATTGAATAACAATCATTGAACTATGATCACCTATGGATGTTAGGGTTATGATCACATGTTTTATATATATATATTGAGTAAAAATCACTCAACTAGCACAACTATAATATTAAAGGTGGTTGATATATGTTAATCGACCTCATTTTCCATTTTCATGATGATGATGATGATGATGATGATTATTATTAACATCCACTGAGACCAAAATTGGTCTATCGGACCTTAAAAAAGGTAACAAATTACTTAAATTTCTTCAAAATTTTATTTCTGTGTTTGAAAAACTTTAAGAGAAGCGTTCCAAGATCACCATAGTTTTGATGACTTAGGAGGTTAGGAAGGTTGGTATTGTGACATATATTTTGAAATTGTGATCTAATTTGAGTATACGCAAGGCACTCTAGGAGAAAATGATTTTCATCTTCAACCCTCTTAGTGCCACAAAGATGATAGATTCTTTCATCTAGTTTCACTATGCAACTTGTGGGAGTTGGTTCAAATTTTAACAATGTTCATTTTCTTCTCTGTGCTTTATAGAACCGAGAGATACTTTTGGTCTTCTAGGTTAGGGTTGACCACCTCCTTGTAGTATCTTAATTTTTTTTCAACCTCTAATTTTTTTATCGCACCACATATTATACTTAAATTTATATATAACACTATTTTTAATATTATCAGTATTCTGTACAATGACATATTCTTATATTCCCCCAATGATTTAGCCAAGACTTGGCATCTTTATTCCACCCTTTCTTGAGTCGTTGGGGGTTTTGGCTGGAGTTTGAAGCAATTTTGGGGAGCCTCTTGTCATCCATGTTGTTTATCTTGTTTTTGTACATTAAATACCTAATCACGACCATGCTCTCAATGGGAGAAATACTCACTTCTATAAAGAGGATATGATAGGGTGTATTGCCTTTAATTTTGAGATTATAAGTGATAAAATTCTTTTGGATCTACTCTATCTTTCTCTAGGATTCTCTAGAGATACCACATCCCCAAAATTCACATCCGTATATGATAACATGAGTGATGACAGTATCAAATATAAGTTTTTTCTTATTCCATAGCGAAAGGTTTTCTAGCTTACACTTGTTTTCATGCCCATAATAAGATTTTCACCCTCCCTTTATCCTTTTCACAACGCTATAGTTTCAATTAATACTTTTCACCCTCCCTTTGTCATATATGGAAGTATCATAGGTGATATTTTGGGATTTAATTATCATAACTTTTGTTTTGTTAGTGTTCAAAGTAATACCCATACTAGAGTAGAAGTCCTTGAGGATTTTTAGTTTCTTATCGAGGTCACATGGATTCCTCGCCATAAGAAAAATATCATCGGCATAAAGAATAAGGATGATGACTATACCAATGAGAGTGTAACCAACATATTCCAAACAATATTCTAACTTATCAATGTACATGCCAAAGAGGGTAGGGGACAAGGGAAAACCTTGCTTGAATCCTATCATAAAGTTAATTTATTATGACCATCCATCGGTGTTCCTAAACTTTTCAATAAAATTCATATAACCTTACTGCAACAACTCTCAGCTCGGAAGGAACTTTGAGCTCTTCTAACCTATTCCAAAGGTTAGTCTTCGACACTATGTCAAAATATTTTCTAAAGTCAACAAAAAAACAAAGGAGATTGGTTTTATTATCGTGACACTCCTTTGCAATGATCTGAAGCATAAGAAGATGGTCCACAATTGAGTGATATCCTCTAAAGTCACCTTGGCCTTTAACTCTTTTTCTATGGCACGTAAGCCATATGCTGATCTTCTTTTCCAAAATAATTCCGTATAGATTGGATAAGATGGGGCTAATCATAATGGTCCTATAATTTGAGGGATTGCTTTTATCCCCACTTTTAAAGATACGAACAACGAGGCTTTGAGTCCAGGGTTTAGGGAAGTCCTGCTTGATTGCTAAATTGAAGAGCTTATGTATGTGAGGGTTGAGGATATTCACTCCAATGTTTAAGATTTCAAATTTCTAGCCTTCAATATCCTTAGCTTTCCCTTTTGTGAATTGATTAACCCCGAACTTTATGTAAAATAAATAGCCTTGCAAACCCATTTAAAATTTTTCTTTGACACAATAAATTTAACAACATGCAACATTTTAATTTATTCATTCATCTAACAACAATTTTTTTCCCTTGGAAAAAAAGAGTAAATTCTATTTCAGAAAGAAAATTTACATTCTGAATAATACATGTGCCCATGTATTTTGTCTGTTACCAAGTACAAAGATTTTTTGAAACTCATATTCATAAAAAATTCTAGATACATAAGCCAAAACAGGTTGTGCAAAATATCTCCATATATGTCATTGAATAAGTGTTGGACCTGCTCGTGTTATGAGTTAAAACTGTACATTATGTTGGTTGTGAAAATTGGGCCATGAGATATGTCTGAGATAAAAATGATCACAACTGTTTGTACCAGCTGATAAAATGGTTGTATGATGGATATATGGGGGAACCCAAGACTGATATATTAACTAAAAAGTCTGATCATGCCAGAGAGAAACTCAAAAATGACTAAAAAGGTTTTTGAAGTAGAGGATGTTTTATAGAACATCCTTTCCCCATGGGGCCAAAAAGGACCTATGGTGAGCTCCTAAAAGAGCGCCATTTAACTCCACTTCTATACTCCACTACCCGAAAACCAGTTTAAGAATTTCCTTAGAGATTTTATCGACCCTCCCATTTCTTTCCCTATAAACATGATGAATTGAGAAGGAGTCAAAATATACAAGAATAAGGAGAACTTCATAAAAAATTGGGTAGAGTCTTATATTATGACATCTCTACACTTTGTTCATCCAATTTATGAGTATCTGTGAGTATCCTAAGATATGAAGAGAAGTGATCCCTTTTTCCTTTGCAAAGGTTAATAAAAAATTGAGAGTCATCAATTTTGCAAAATTGTTTGAGCTCGGGCCTAATCCCATTTTTAGGTTGAAGAGATGAGCAGTGGATAAGTATAGGGACTGCCCCCCCTGCCACTGATCTGAGAATCATTTTGATCTGCCCCATCGAAGAAATCCCATGGATTTGATATTTCAACTTCTTCTGCTTTTAACACTCGAAAAGGGTGCGTACTTTTACTTTGTGGGAAGTGGGAAAGGATGTCTAAGCATTGGATAGCCAGGTGAACATGAATGGATGGATGATATTTGAAAATCATGATATTTCTAGCTAACAAAATTCCCCACATGATGAGGGGAGGAATAAATATGATGTTAGCAATGGCCGTAGAGGCTATCCAAACTCTCCAGGATTCCTCAATGGGTGATCTCTGCCATACACATTCTTGCTCCAATTGAGAGGAGACCTCTATCCATACCTGCCTAGAGAAGGGATAGTCAAGGAAGCGCTGGGTGCAAGACTCTTTTCCGTTCTTACAGAGGATACACCAACCATGTCCTTCCAAATTTGTGATTTGCATTTGGTCCGAGGTAGAAACTTTCTTATTTAACAGACACCACATAAAAATTCTATCTTTTAATGGACATTTAATATTCCAAACATATTTCCACCACTAGATTGGGTCTAACTGCATATGGTCTATATTAATCTGAGTGTAGCTTGATTTTGGGGTGTAAACCCCGAAAGGGGAGTTTTTCCATACTAGCTCATCTTATCGAACTGTAAATATGACATGACTTTTCTTGAGATAATTGATATAATCACTCAAGGTCTCATAAAAGTCCTCCCCTACATCTAAATCTTCAACGCTCAACAATTCTTGACCCCAGATCTTTGTCTGTATCGAGTCGATTATTTGTGACAGATATAATATTCCCTGAGCATGTAATATGTCAACCAGACCCTGAGGGAGAAGGTAGTTTCTGCCACTTCTTGGATAAGGATACAAACCTATTATGACTTTGTTTCCCTTTCCAACTTTCCATGCTAGTCCATCCCCTTTTATTTGGAATGCATTTAGAGTTTCTTTCCATATAATAGAGAATTTTTTTGCTTCCTTTGTAGGTGATTTGATCCATTCTTCCAATGTAGCTAGAATGATATATTGCTGGATGATAATATTTGTCCATAAGATTTCTGTAGTAATTAGTCTCTAGGCTACTTTTGTTTCCAGTGCTCGGGAAAAAAAGGAAATTGTTTTTTAGTCCCCACCCCCTAATTTTTTTGGAGCTTCCATAATGCCCCATTTTACCCAAGACATAACGAAATGGTCCTTTGAGCCTGCCCACAAAATATTTGAACAATTTTTTCTGGTTTTCTCTAAGATTCCTTTGGGAATCCAGGCAAGGGACATTTAGTAGACCGAGATTGCTTCAAGGACCAATCTTACTAGAACTAGTCTTCCTTCCCTAGAGAGCCAATGGAAACTCCAGGACTTTAGCCTCTTTTCCAGCTTGGCAATTAGCCATGCCCAATATTATTTCTTGTAGCTATTTGTCTTGAGATGGAAGCCCAAATATTTTAGACCCACATCAAAGGGTTTTTGTTCATAGGTAAAGGTGGACTGGTAGTATTCCAATTCTTGTACAAACATAACATTTTTCATAAGAGTAGAATTGTTTTCATTAATATGCATCCATGTAGCTCTTCTAAATAGGTCTAGAATGGATTTGAGATTATCAACATCCCCCAACTACCCATTGAAAAATATAATCACATCATCCACGAAGAGGAGGTGGGTAATACTTAAAATCGAAGAGATACAAATTCCCTGAAAAGAACCTCTTGTCTTTGTTTCTTTGATGGATCTGCTGATACCTTTTGCCACAAAAAGAAAGAGGAGGGGGGACAAAGGGAAACCTTTCCCGAGCCCCCTCTTTGCTGCAAAAAAATAAGTTTCAATCCCATTAATAAGTACACCAAAGGAGATTTAAGAGAGGCATCCCATTACCAAATTTATAGAAGGAAGCTCGAAGCCCAAATGAGTTAGTAGAAGTTTTATATAAAGCCAACTCACCCTTTTGTAAGGTTTTGAAAGATCGATTTTTATCACTGCCCCTTTTGATTTCTTGATTTTTATGCCGTGGAGAGTCTCCTAAGCAACCACTATGGCTTCAAGGATTTGTCTTCCCTCCAGAAACCCGAACTGTTAGGGGGAGATCCACTTGGAAAGGATGGCCTTGATCCTTTTGCTGATGATTTTTGAGATGATTTTGTATATACTGTTACACAGGGATATGGGTTTGAAATATTCCAAAGAGGCAGGATCATCCACCTTTGGTATCAGTGCTAGAAAAGTGGTGTTAAAAGGAGCATGAATGTGACCATTCTGATGCGACTCTTGCACCACTTTTAAAATATCTTTCCCTATGAAGTCATATAACCTTACAAAAAAGTCCATAGACGATCCACTTGGTCCTGTGATTTTATCCTTTTGGAAGCTAAGGAGGATATCTTTAAGTTCATATTTCGATACCTCCTTCATTAGCACCCCGTTGTCTTCCTCTTATGCAAATATGGGAAAGGGTCTGATCAATCTAAGAATGGCATCAATCTGAACCTAATTGTCTTCTTTAAAAAGGTTCATGAAATGGTTTTTTCCCATATGTGATAAGTCTTTAAAGGAAGAAACGTTATTCCCTTGGGGGTCCTTAAGACTCCAGATGGTGTTTTCCATCTTCCTTCCTTTCACGTAGGCTTGAAATAATTTTGTGTTTTCATCTCCACTATGGAGCCACAAAGCTCTGGTTTTTAGTTTCCACATTTCCTCTTTTACAACTAGGAGATGGATACACTTTTTTTTCTAGGTTGAGCAGTGTGTATTTTGAAGCATGGTTGGAGTAGCCACCTCCTACTGACTCATACAAATCTTGTAGGGATATTTCCATTTCAACAAGTTCTTGGTCTTCTTGCTACCTTTTCCCGCGAGCCCATTTCACTCTTTCCTTCTTTAATCTCTTCAAATTTGTTTTCATTTGAACTACAACCCTGGATCCCAAATTTGTATCAATGGGGAACCAACGTTATTTTACTAAGGATATGGAATCTTCATCCTTTATCCAGATAGAGTTGAATTTAGAAGGGCTCTCAGGTTTCTTCAGTTGACCAACCACCTCTAGGAAAATATGATGATGATCTGAATCTCCTCCACTACCAATTCACTGTCTGCACATTAAAGGGGAGTCAAGTATATGTCTAGAGAGGAGAAATTGATCCAACATTTTTTCAATATACTCTTCTCCCATACAATTGTTACTCCAAGTTGGGGTTATCTTTAGAGGGGCTAAATCTATAATCCCCTTTCCAGATAAGGCGCAGATGAAATAATCAGTAAGGTGATCTGGTCGGGCTCTTTCTCCCTAAGAGTTATCCTCCCCTATGGATAAATTTAAGTCCCCCCAAGATGAGATCTTCATTATTGATGGAAGATGGTTTGAGGAGAGAATCCCAGAATATCACTTTGTCTTATTAGGGACCATAATCGTTTAGAACAGTGAAACCCCTCCCCATTTCTTCATGATGGACACTAACCCTCAGTCCCGAATCAAAGCTCAAAGAGTTTGTGATATTAATGGATTTGGACCTCCATCCAATGGAAAAACCTCCATATCTACCTTTGGCATCTATACCAATGAATTTCCATTGTTTAAATAGTGCTTCAAGGAAGGGAATAACCTTATCTTCATCCCCCAAAGTTTCCTATAGCAGAATGATATCCGACTGACTTACCTCCATGAGCCTTTGGAGGGTGATTTTTTTGGAGGGGTTCACCACTCCCCTGCAGTTGAAGGAGAGGATTTTCATGTCCCAACCCCCTCTTAGGGCTGCGATGCTGTAAGAGCCCCGATAATGGACTATTGTTTGCCAACAACTATATCAAGGGTAGCCTTGGAATGCTCCTAGGAGATAAATTATTTCCTTCCTCTTCTCTTTGACCCATGACCAGCAGGGGGATTTATCCCTAATCCCTCCATTTTCATGTTTAACTATCCTAATACTGGGATGGCTTCCTTAGGTGATAGGCCACCAGGTCTTCCTTTGAGTCCCTGAAAGAAGTAGGTGTATTATCAATCAAAGGGCATGGATCCGAGGGAAGGGTAGGGTTGAGCTCATAGGAAGAAATGGGAGGCCCAGGGGGAACAAAGGAAGAAGAGAGTGAAGAGTGGGATGCTGAGGATAGATTTTTTAATGTTCCAACCCATTCTTTTCCAACAAAAGTAAGAGATTGAAAATTAAAATTTAGGGATGGGAGAGAAAAAGGGGGCATACCCAAATGAGGAGGTAGGTATTGAAGTTGTTCCTGTGTCCATCTTACCTATTGGCATTCAAGGATACCACTGGTTTGATGTTCTGGATCAGTGAAAATGGGAGTCATGCGTGAGGGAGGGTTGAGAAACGACTTCTACTCAATCTTCTCCGATTCCTCAGGAATTGGTCCAATGTGTTTTCTAGACGTGGAGGGGTGAGGGATAATCTCCATATGTGAGCCTCCATGCTTCTTAGTTTCCTCTTACGAGATTCCACCTTTCCTACCTTGCATCGGGAGCTTACAATCCTTTGCCACATGACCATGTATATCGCATCTATGACAGTGAAAGGGAATGCCTTCATAATCCAATTCCTACAAGAGGGTTTCCCCCCTCCATGAAGTTCTATTTCCTCCACAAGGCCCTTTCTAATATTGAGAAATACTAGGATTCATACCATTTTCATTTTACATGAAGAGAGGAAAGACATATCTGCGTCAAGGTAAGTCCCCATAACATTTCCCAAACATTTGAAACCATCACGAGTCCAAAGTTCCTCAGACAAGTCGGGCAACCTAACCCAGATCAGAATCTCGTCCACTCTTTCTCGGCTAGCATCAAATAATGAAGTACACTTCTTTAGGAGGAATAAGGACGAGTTTATATACTAGGGAAATTTTAAAACCCATGCCACTTCTTCAACTTTCTTTAACTTTAACATAAACCAACCTTTCACGAGGGTTTGCACCGAGGGAACTTGCTCTCCAAGTTCTTTCCCCCCAAGAATTTCCTACCCATTCCATTAGGGTTTTAAGGATGAAGTTATGTCTATTTTCTCTCCCCATCACCACCGTTTTTAACATTGCTAACACCTGCAGAAGAATTATATCATCCCCCAAAGTAAGATTTAGAGTAGGACCCAAAGGATTAATGGACGCCAAAATTTTCTTCTTGAAGGATGAGGTTTTTTGACTGTCCTCCTATGTTAAATTATTTGGCTGTCATTACAGTGGTACATTTTTATCCCCCTACTGGCTAACCCCCTTAGCCTATGGCTTCTTATAGCTGGATAAAACATGCGATGAAAGGTTTCAGCCTTTGAGTTCAGATAAAGGAGGGTTTAAGGCCTTACCAGGAGAAGGGAACTGAGGTTCCCCAAAGATCACTAATGTGAGGGTTGTAGGTTGTGAATATTTCCCTTGACTATGAATCTCATCCCAGTAGTGTCTATTGTCATTGAAACTAGTTTGCGGGGGCAGTTCCTTGATTCCTGCTTTGATTCCTGAAAAATACACTACAGTCTGTTCAAGGAGGTTGGACTCACTTTCATAATGGATCAAGTCTATGAAAAGAGGAGGAAAGAGGTCTGAGAGGCCTCTAGACGTGGGAGGAGAAAGAGGATCCAAAGGGAGAGACTTGAAAACCCTAACCTTTGCCGAACCATCATACAAACAACCCTGCGTCTTGCCCTACATTCCAACTCTCCGTTTCTCCCATGATTTGGTGTTTGGTTTGGGAAGACAAACATCAACATCAATTTCCTCCGAACTTGAAAGCTTAAGACTCGATCTTGGCGAGGCTCCATATCGGGATCCAAGTGTCATAACCCAGATCAGCTGACCATCCAAAATATTCTCAGAATAATCAAGAATTTCCTCATCATCCATCAAAGCCAAGATAGTGGTGCCCAATCTTCACTGGAGTGAGTGGTTGCAAGGAAGTAAATACCAGAAGGCTAGGTCCCATAAATATTCAGCGACAAAGGAAATCGATAGCTTACCACAAACATCTAGGGACGAAAATCGAAACTTGATAGTGGAGAAAGGGAAGTGTGGGGAAGGTCCGAGAAGGGAGTCCAACAAAATAAACTCCCATTCGGGACTGCGGCCCAAGCACCTCTTCTAACAACAATTATAATAACATGAATGCAATTAACCAAGAAAACTCTCAACATTCATATAAAAAATTACACAATAGAATAAACATGATAAAAAATAACATAAACTTAACTTTAAATAGATGAACCAACTAGCTGTGTACATGGGATGCTCCTCGTAGCCATAGGCGTTGCTGTTCCATTTCTCCCAACAGTAGGCCACCCTCGAGCTAATGATACGAGTCCACAAAAAGGCATGGCCCTCTTGGCTATCCAATTTCCACACATAACAACCCAAAACCCAAGTTTCAAACTCCAACAACAATTCCAATCCACCATCTCTCTTCCCATCAACTTGCACAACCCAAGAAATGGGATCCCCCTTCTCTTCCATACAGTTCCTTGTGACTTTCCACTTCCCTCCAGGGCTCCAATACACGATTGGCCAAGAAATATCATAGTTGGGGACTCCATGAATTCTCAACTTTAATTTGGAGTGCTCACAACATCCTTCTCAAGGCTCTTGATCGATTTCCTCAACATGAAGTCCAATAATAGGAACACAACCTCATTTTCAAATTAATATCATAGCTCCACCGAGATGTTACAGACATCCAACCTCATTTTCAACATCAAACACAACCCGGTAAGTTGTTTTTCCATGGTTAGCATGGTTGGTGCTCTTTCCCAACACTCATCTCCCTCTTGTTGGAAAAAATCGTCATGTAAAAACTGCCCCACAAATACACTTGAATTTCATTTTCTTCTCTTGGAAGCTTGACTCTCACATTTTCGAAAAAGTGGTTGCACTCAACCCATGTTGTCATAAATTGGTGAGTTGACTTTTCCCACCTACTACTCTTACATCAATTTAATATCTCTTTTGATAAATCAAAGGGGATAAACATTAATATGAAAATTATTGAATTAATATACATGGGTAACCCCTTGGACCCCTCTTTAGCCCCCTCTCTTATGGAATCATAGCCCCCCTTCGTTACCACCCCTTTCTTATCACAACCAACAATTATTATTTTTATCAACTAATTTCAATGTGAAAAATACATATCTCATCTCTCGGCCATATCAATCAATACATGCTATCCAACCTAAAACATATCGACTCATCAGCCTAAATTGCATTTACACAATTACATTTTAATTTTTGGGGATTAAAAATAGGGATGTTACATCCCCTCCACCTTATTTTTGCACTGTCCTCAGTGCACAATACCATACAAGTGTACATGCATATTACAATTCTAGTCTCTTCAACCTTTAACCAACATATAGGCTCTCTGGCCTAATCACATAGGCACTATAGACCAAACATATATACTTAGGAACCCCATGCATGAAAAACATACATAATGATTTCATTGTTCATTATTCTTGTAGCGATTCCAACCATCAGTCTCTCATTCCCCTCAGTTTGCACAACCCAAGGAAGTGTTCCCACTTCTCCTCTTTGCAGTCCCTTAGACTATATCACTCCCCTCCAGGGGTCCAATGTAGACTGACTAGGAAGTCTTAGAGATGCAGCTCCATGAACTCCAGTTGCAACAACTTTCACAATTTATCATTTCCCACAACAATTCCAACCAATAGGCCCTCATTCCACTCAACCTAGACAACCCAAGGAAGTGTACCCCTTCTTTGACTGTAGTCTCTCAGGATATACCACTTCCATCTAGAGCTTCAACACAAGATCAAACAACAAGTCTCAGAGTTGTGGCTCCAAAACTCTAGTTGTGATAATTGAATCTCCAAAATTTCAAATAGTTGCACTTGTACCTCCGTCATTGCATCCCTCAACTCCACTTTGCTTCTTCTAAGCTACATCAAGTCCACTGGACTTCACTAGTTCCATGCCTTTGTCCTTGATCTCCATTTCCTTCTAGTTCTCTCCTTTCCAAGTACTCCATTCATGTCTTTATTCTTCAATTGTTCTTATATATAAATAGTGAAAACATACATGTTATAAGCACTGTCATATAAAAATTATCTTATTCACACGAGTTCTCAACTCTAAAATGTAAACATGTATTCAAAATAAGTTTGTAATCATAAGGAAATACTTATATGTATGACTATCCCATTCTTCACACAACTTCCATGGGAAAGAATTCAACTCACTACCCTTTCAAACATATCCTCATTAGTTTGAGAACCATGCCATATGCATTATTACGTTTCCTCTTCCTTGCTATACTCATCCTCCAGGCCCAGGAATCCCCTTATCTACTACACAATCCCTCAGGTGATCCATCATTTGCTAAGGTGTTCCCATGCAAAGAGAGCACTGGATTACAACTAGAATCCCATCAGTAATCTATATCTGATGAAAATCACAGGGTTCCAGTGTCCTAATAGTATCCTTCTTCCCAAGCCTTCCAACTTCAATATCCATTATCTCATCTATACACACACAGTCATCATGAGATACCATCATAACAATTTTACTTATCAATTTCTAAATCTATTTCATAAGGAAAATCCAAATTTCCCAAACATGAGATTCCTTCTCATAGTGTTTGGATCTTGTAGAAGTAAGTATTGAAATTCATCATGGGCTTATACCATTTCCATATCCAAGATAATTCTATTTTCAATCTTTCTCAAATTTCATTCAACCAAACAATTATCAGTATTTATGCACATTATACTTTCGTTGCAACATTTATGACAACTCATGAAATGAGCTCAGAATTGTATCTTACCAACAATTCAATCATTTCCATCTATTGATCATATTAACCGAACTGAAACTATCATTCATCATACATTATCAACATACCAAGATTTTCATAATGTAATGAAACATTACCAATAAATAAACCAATGTGCCAATACCCATGACCACATCTACACGATGCATTCTTGCACTGACTCCAAAAAACTGCATATCTATGTCATGTATTCCACCACGGTGAGTTGGAAGGTCCAACCAATGCCTCAACAAATCATCTAAAATATTCCCCATTTACTTGTTCGATCATCTAGATACGTTCCTCTTCTACCCATACACAACACTACTAATATAATCCCTTAGTGCTCTTTAGTGTCAAAAAATAGGTTGCAATCCAAACATCAGTTATACATGGGAAGACCATTGAATACTTGTACAATGTTATAGCCCTTATATGGCTATAACATGGCTATCTCTATTAACATTCATTTCTATAGCAGGAGTATGTCTCTTGAATTGACATGGTTATGATCTCATAACCAATATAACATGACATGCAATTAAATCTTGTGTAATTGCATTCAAGCATTAAACAACATTTGTATACTCAAGGCCCTCTAGCTTTACTCAATAATTCAAAATACTAGATTTTTAACCGAGGTAACTCTTACCTCAATTCCCTTCAACATTTATGCATTATAAGCAACCAATTGCATACCTGCATGGTTGTTATCAAATTACTTGGTGCTACCTAATCAACTAGTATCTTGTAGAAGCTCACATGCTCCCTTCACCAACCTATTGATCAACATTCTTACCATCCTCATTAGTCTTCATATGGATGGATATCATATGCAATAGAAACACCATCAACATCTTCGACCATGCTATAAACAAGTTTTCCTGGAAACATAATCCATCATTAGTCAAATTCAATTATCATAACATCATTATTTCACACGTATAACAATAGACTATTCTTAGTCTATAATCATTCAATATACATGTCTAGGCATTCCTGCATGCACTATCACATCAATATGCACCAAGAATTTGATCTCATCATGCATACTAATGCATATGCATTTTAGCTTCACGATATGCATCATGCATCACTTATGGTATGCACTCCTGTGCATATATGTTTCATCTTTTTGTGCTCCATGTAGCCATTCTCGAATCCATTTGGATCCTCACAACCCTATGCACTATCATTATGCTCATGTGTACACTATCATTCATTGATATGGACATTTTCTAGCCAAGCCCCACTCAACCATCTTGTAATTCCAACCAATATGTCCTATTGGTAGCTACCTTAGCTTCGACAACCATGTTCCAACCTTACCTTTCTGGAACTTTCCAGCACCTTGGAATGAGATAGTTCATATTCCATAACCTTGATACTACATTATCCTTGAATCATCTTCACCATTATAATTATGGCACCCCTTTCCATTATCTCTAATTGTCCATTGACTTTGCTAAATTTTAAAATACTTCTCTTCAATGCATTTAGTAATTCCTCACGAAGCCTTATTATGTCCACTAAAGACCAAACTTTTCCTAATGGAATGTTATGTTTCTATTGAAATATTCGTACTTGTACCTTGCTTCCACTGCACACTCTGATAATAGAAGTTTATTTCCTGCTATGAATACTTCAACCATAGTTTCCGATTCATAACTAGCAACCCTTATAAGTCCCCATAAACTAGTCCCTAGAGATGATTTACCCATCCCTATGAATCACCCATTATCTCATGAGATCCTTGTTCTCTGTTGCAACAATATTTGCATTCATCACTGCATTTCTACCTTCAAGGTTATCGAGGGTTACCTTTCCTTTCTGTGCCCATTAATGGCATTCTTCACCTACATGCTTCATGTTTTATGCAAGAATCCTTGTCAATTTGTCCTTGCAATTCATTCAAACTCTATAGAATCTGAATACTAATTTGGATCTTCTCTTCCTGATTCCTTTATCCACTTTCCATTACCCACTCTATATCTCTGTATGCCCAACTTCAAGCTCTTTATTGACTCAACCAACTCTACAAGCTTTGCCCTGCTTCCCTATCCATTGGACCCTGAAATTAAAATCTACAACAAATCCACATTGTATTATTCATATGAAATATGATCTTCTCGTTAAAAATACCTTGACACAACACTCTCTGCTTGAGTGTTCCCTTTCTCATCAACAATACCTTGTTATTAAATATCAACCCCTTTTTCCATTACCGGGTTGTTGCATTTCCAAATGTGCCTCTATACGTCTACATAGGTACTATCATGAATATCAACACTCTTTCTCAACCAATACTGACCTTTGGCATGTACCCTTAACACATATAAATGTTTTTCTGAAATTGATATTATTTGGAAAACTTTCACCTTGAGCAATTGCATGGTTCAAAGAGTCCAATTGCTTTTTTTCCTGTAGCTTTATAAAATAACCAGATGCTTCCTCAAAGAACTCAATCATTTTGTCATATTTTCAGTTGGATTACCTTTCCAATGGATATAATTATACCTTATTATGATTTATGAGTTGAAATTTATGGCACTATGAAATCAATAGTTTCACCCTTTTTGCACATGTTTCACTGGTACAATAAATCTCAAAGGCTAACTTCTTCCTCTTGTAGAAATAAATTTAGTGAGAACTAGGAAAATTTTCATATTAGGCATTGATAGTATTCCTGATTTTGAATACACAACAACTATACTATTTAGGATTTGATTCTCCATCCAACTTCCGCATTAATATAGATTTGTCAACTTTGTCATATTGCATTTCCTCCAAACTTGGCAGAAAATGGTTATTTTCCAAATAGAGCAACAATGACAAAGACTCCCTCAAGAAAAAATTGTCCAGATTGATTAGAAGATAAAATGTTGACTAAATAAAAATTTTCTGGATTAGTGATATGTGTTCCCTTTTTCTCCTTTGAAGATTTCAAAAATCCCCCAAAAGTGCCCGAGAATAATGGATTTTTCCCTATTTCGACATCTCCACTCCAAACCCTTTTGAATTTTGGAAGAATCCCAACTGGGTATCTTCATGCTTTCTTTTTGGACTCTCTATAAAAGTTTAACCTTTATTTAGGCCCCAGTTACTAAGCATGACCTAGATCTTCAAAACCCATTAATTTGTGTTTTTCAAAAAATTGAAGCAAAATTAGCTAGTGGCCCTCATTGACACTCTTATATCCATCGTCACTAGAGAAATACCCTTTAAATTCCATCTAAATTTCATTTGAAATTATCCCATTATGGCCAATGTTGAAATTTATCCTACTCAACATTTGACTGTTAATTCCAAATAAATCACTTATTGAATTAAAACACAACCGAGTAATCAACTAGACATGTAGCAGAAGCATAAACAAAGAAACCAAAATCAAGCACACATAAACACCAAAAGTTTTGGATATAAACCCCTGGAAAAATTCTAGAGGAAAAAATATTGTTGAGAATGGTTTTATTATGCTAAAATCAGGGCTCCTGTAACATGGATAATGACTCACTGAGATAAATACAACTGCAGACAAACCCAACAAAGTCTGACCTGTTGTATGAACTAGAACATGGAAAAGTGTGACCTGCTATACTAACATCAACACTCCGTCTTAGCGAGGAAGGTATTATACACCACTCCAAGTCTATCTTTGAAGAACAAAAACTCCCCTCTCTCTGAGGGCTTGGTGAAAATATCTACAACCTTCTCATCTGTGGAAATATATTGAAGCTTCACTTCTCCCTTATGGATTTGTTGACGAGGTAGAATTCGCCCTGCAACAGTAAGTGGTTCTCCCCAACACACAATCCCAATTAGACTATGCATTGTTTGGTTTAGGATACCCATTCAGAATTTGGCCTGACTTGCATTGCTGGTTATGAGGGTGAATATGGATGGTTATTCAATTCAAAGATGTAGATGAAGACTATGTATGAGAATAAATCTAATCTACTGCTAATCTATCTTATTATATCCTAGCTAGGAGCGAACTATAGTAACCAAATGAGTTGTAAATGATCAAACTAAACTCTGCCAGGAACCTCACGCAGATAACTGAAATGAAGGTGTAAAGTTAGAAACATGAGCACACATACATACAACCAGAAAAATATAAATTATATTTCTATATACATTAACAACTCATGAGCTCAGGACTTAAAAATATAAGAAAGAATAACAATACTGTAACATGACATTCCGTGCATCAGATTTGTCTATCAACAAACATTGTTCTTACAGACCATGTGATCAACATACATTCTACTAGAAGAAGTTCACAAAAAAATCAACCACACACACAATCTCTTCTCTCTTTAAAAAAATGGTCCCTAGGGCTCAATATTCATCAACACAATATATGTCCTTGAATTAGTTGTTGAGCCTATACAATGCTTGAAGAGCCCTTTCAAAATGGGTCTCTTCTTCTATTTATACCCCTTTTCCTAATTGTTTTGTGACTCTTTGTATTCCCCTAAAGAAACTGTTACAAAACTATTCATCTCCCCTCTTCTTGATGACAAGTGTACAAATAAAAGACAAAATTGGGAGTAGTTCAGAAAAGAAAAAATAGGGAGTAGGTGATAACAATTTTGAATTTTCTATTTTTTCCTTTTACGGATTCTTGTCCCGGAGGTATGCTACCCAGGTTTCCAGTTGATCATGTAAATATACGAGTCTATGGTATGCAAGCTCTTCTATGGTATTCATGTGCATAACTATGTTGTTGTCAAGGGTCTGCATATCTTTTGATAGTGTAGCCTTGAATGTCTGAACCATAGTATAGAAATTTGTTAGTTGAATGAGGTGTTGTACTATTAGGTCTTTTATTACTGTGGTGTTTACCTCAATGAATCCTCATCTATGACTCATGCTTTCATGTACCTTGTCAACCAATTCCTCAATTATAATATTTTTTCCAAGCTCCTCTAGCTCGGGTAGTCGACACAACTTGAGTACTTGTGTCGCTTTGTGTATGCGTGAAAAGATTCCTATTGCTCTTGTCGTTTCTTTGTTTTCCTTTTTTCCCATTTTCTGACAGTGGTCTAGTGCATATGCGTCGATTTTTGTTTCCCTAGCTGAGGGATGTTAGAGTTCAACCAATGCATCCAAGTTTTCTGCAATCCATGTATCAAGTTTGTTCATGCCCTCTCGGATAATATTGAACTGTATGGTTCAACTGTGTTGGTTTATGATGGTAGGAAATAAGTTCTGGAACATGTGTAGGTGAGTGTACATGTATATAAGGGCTTATTCAAGCTCAATCCTAACCTTTTCTGTGCTTTCCTTGAAACTCCGGAGGCTTCCCTCATCAATATTTACTCGTCGAAGCTTCTCCTATAGCTCCTTAATCCTTTCTTATTTTACCAAATTTTTCTGGTGCAAATTTCAGACATTATCCTCCGTGGCATTCCAAAAACTGGATCCAACTGAGGCTATGGCCACTAGATCCTTGCTGGCATGTTCTATTATGGGGGTTTGTGTGATGACTTAAATCGGGTTCCCCCCTGCTACTAGTACTTTCTTCTCTTGGTATTGCACAATTCTACTCTATACTTTGTCATATACAGACTTCCTCAGGTTGGGAACATCATTTGGCATGAATGGAGTACTGAATCCCAAAATTAGTCTATTGAATTGTGCGTGTTCGATGGAACCAATTGTTGATATCTCAAGGATATCGATATGCATTGGGACCGTCTAAATGGTTATGGATTCCACATCTTTCTTTCTCCATTCTTCCTCTGTTGATTTGTCTGCGACTTATTTCACTGCTTTCTGTGGTGCTTTTGCTGCTTCCTTTTGCTTAACTTCCTTTTGGGCAGCTTCCTTTGCTGAGGATTCTCATTTAGCTTTATCTTTGGCTTCTTCAACAATTTTCCTCTTTTTTTCAGTGACATCGTTCTTTTTCTCATGAACCTTCTCTTTCTTCCTCATCTTTTTATCCTCCAATGCCTCTTCCTCCTCTGTTGATCCTGAATGTGCATAACCATAAATGGGAGACATCCTTTCTATTGCTTCTTCCTCTGCTTTCTTATTGGATTCTTCTCATGCCTTATCTTCATCCACGATCCTTCCTAAGGGTATGCCTTGTCTCTTGAAGGTGACCTCATCATAATTTCTTGCACTGCAATGTACCTCCTCCTCTTTCCAGAGGTCCGTGGTGTATTCCCAAGGCAAACCTACTTTATTGAAATGTTCTTTTACGACCCCCTTCGGGTCATGTCTCCTGAACCTCTCCTCTCCAAAATGATATGAGAACATGGTGTTTACTTCTTCCTGTGCTTGCTTGGTGTTCGAAATTGAGTAGACACTGATGTTTAGTGGGAGCGATGGCCATATTGCCTTCTTTCCTCAATATAACATTCCTCATACTCCATGGATCTCTATTTGATATGCCACCTCCTAGAGTACTATCTTGTATAGTATGAATTGAGGAAGGGTATGGGGGGCTTTTGTGGCGTTGTACACCCTGATATAAGTACCGTGCTCCATAAGGTACCAATCCATGATCCTTTTTATGACAACTATCACCTTGTTGGTCATACATGGGGTTGGTGTACAAAATATGAAATCGTACAAGGGAGACAGAAAGTGATCACAGATATTCTGGTATTCCATCTGATACTTATGCTCCCATATGACTTTGTAGTATATGTGATTGGATTTGCCTGATGATTTCCATTTCCACCCCATCTTTGGGTATTGGTGGGAAACGTACATGATGTCCAAGAGGTAGGAAGACATGTGGAAACTTAGGAAAGTTCTCGATTGAGCTTCTACAACTATAGTGATGGATTTAGTCAGGTTAGTCGATAATATGTCACCCTAGTTAAACAATAATCCTTCGTCTTCACAATAATAAATCATAGGCATGCATGATAGGGATCAATCATAGGCATCTTTCTCCCCATATATCCTGCATAACATGGCTACCGTGTACTAATAAGGCCTCCTTATTGCTGTCGTAGGGTACCCTCCCCTGGGTATAATTTTTAATTGCTTGTATGGCTTATACCACCTAGGGAACAACTCCTTGGATGTATATTAGAACTCATTGAGAAGTTTTCTATCCATATTCTTAGTCCCTTTCTCAATATGATAAAATTTTGATAAGTCTTCGGGATGGAACGATGCTATGGGTTCCCTTCGAGAGTTATAGACATATATGTTCCACAAATCTACATGCTTTAAATGTCCAAGTGATGATGTCTATGCAAGGGAACACAACAACACATGCTACTACTCTGAATATACAAGATCTTCTAATGTTCTTGAAGATCCTCATTTCATCTTGGTCCTCGACATTAGTTGAGAAGTTATGCTTTTTGGACATCTGATACACATCTCCCCATCTAAGTGCATCCCCTTCCTTTTATAGGAGTCCAGTGGTTGTTTGACATATTGTCATTGCTATCAACAGTAGATGTGATGATCTGGTGTTAATGATGAACTACCAGAGAGGATATTGTCATTGATGTCAATGGTATATCAGTTAGCAGAAGATGTCAAACAATATGCAGATATCGAAAGCGTAAGCTTAGAAGGATGAGCGAACAAGAGGAGCGAACAATATGAAGATCAAAGCTTAGAAGGAAAAGCACATTGCACAGTATATCATAATAAGTGAACAATATGAAGCAATTCGTGATTATTGTTGATCACGATAGGATCAACAATGTTCCTATGCTAAAATCTTAGGAGGGTTAGCAAACGCATGAAGATCAAAGCTTAGAAGAGATGGCAGAATGAATTTAAGAAGAAACGTTGGATGACCAGTCAAACAGTATATAATGACTGATGTCAAACATATATTAAAGCTCAGGAGAGTTAACGAATGAAGATCAAAAGCTCAGAAGAGATGGCGAGATAAAACTCAGATCAAATCATGACTGTTGGATGCGTAATCGCTACATCATAGAAAGATTAAGCCATCGATCTAAGATCCTGATCAACGAACAAAATTAATTTCAAATCAAAAGTTGCGAGGAGGTTATGCTACGGAGAAATCTCACCCCAAGAATTCAGTTTGAGATTCGAAATACCCGAAGCCAGAAATCCAAAATAAATAAGGACCATCGGATCTGGAGGATATACGATGACTATTGGATCAGGGTTGTTAGTCAACAGACCACGTCAGCAAGAACATGTGGAAGACCATGTCTATAAGGACATGTGGCAGACCATGTCAGCAAAAACACATGGCATAATTAGATGATGACAAGCGTCAAGAGGAAACTGGCTTGTGCCATGTCAACAAGTGACGTAAGCAAGTTAGTTCACTCCGGGAGAATTGCTTCGGGAGTTTCACCACCAAGAAATGTCAAAAGTCCGAAAGTCCCGAAGGACAAAGGTCCGAAGTCGCTCTCAGCCATCGATCTGAGATACTCTTCGATACTATCCTGACTGTTAGATCAAGAATATGAACATGTGCCACATGAGGAGATCCATGTCAACAAAACTACATTAGCAAGGACACATGGTGTAATTAGATAATGACAAGTGTCAAGTTGAATTGACATTTCAGGTATGTGCGAATCACGAATCTGAGTGACACACGATAGCTACTCAACTCATGACACATCATCAAGTGACGAAAGAAAATTACGTCACTATGGGAGTTTTGATTTAGAAGTTTTACCACCAGCACTAGCCCAAAGTCCTGAAGTCTCGAAGTGCACACGAGACGTCCGATCTGAATATCACTTCGGGAGCATTCTCGTCCATCGATCTACTACAACAGAAGGATAGTGTAAGCGGAAGCATTAACCAACAACAAGCAGTCTCCACCGTTTGTGACTTACTCAACAGGTGACCACTCCAGAGGAAATAAGGGGTTGAGACTCGAAATCTCCAAAGTCTGGAGACCCAAAGGAGATCTCGACTGTTGATCTGCTCTTCATTTACATACTCAATTGTTGATCAAAACACAGTGGAAGGATAACGTAAGTATAATAGATGAAGTCATGAAGTAAATGGTGGCCATCCATCTCATTTCTTGATTAAGTCCTGGTCGTTGGATTAAGCAATGAAGTATAGGTCCAAGGATCGAATCCGACCATTGATCTGGTTCCACGAAGTAAATGTGAACCGTCCGATCTATTCGATGAAATCCACTTTGGGAGATTTGAAAGGTTGGAAGTCCCAAAAACCCGAAGGGCAAAGTGCCAAAGTTATGACAATCGTTCATTTCAGGAGATTGAATCGTGAGCGTTGAATCAATAAGCTCTCAAGCGCTCGTCTTGCCTAACATTTTATTCACGCCATTGGTCATATGGTAAAGAGATTTAAAAAGACAAAATGGAATGCGTCTCTTATTTGATAAGCCTGTGGTTCTACACCATTGATCATATGAACATGGTTTGAAGGAAGCACCGATCTCTGTTATCACAGAGACGAAGGAAATTGATCCATGCCTGTGATCGATTTGTGAAAGGAAAGGGGATGCCAGGTGTAACGCTGAAGACCTGGATTGATGATCGCTGGTGGTCCCAAAAGTTATTATAAATGAACAAGTTAGTTATAACTTGTTGCACAAGTTGGCTGAATAACTTACAGAAGTTTTGAGCATAAAAAAGTATAAATACAACCATGATTGGTTCACTTGAAACTGTGCTTGTGGAAAAAAGAGTGGCTTGTGAGGTGAATGAGGTGGATTGGGACCCAAGGTCCGTGCGAATATAAGATAAATGTAGAAGTGAAGAAGGTGCGAATATATCAGACGAAAGATAAAGCGAAGAAGGCACAAATTTCAGAGAGAAGATGAAATGTGGTGATGAGCATTTATGGTATACCTCTGATCATGAGATAGAGGTGATTCTATAATGGATCACTGCTACTATAGTTGAATGAACTCTAGTTGGATAGACTGTGTTCTATCAACAAGCTAGGTCTTTCTTGAGAGTTGGTGCTCTCCAAGGAGTTGGTTCTCCTTACTTCAATTGGTGCTGAAACAAATTCGTTGGTTCTGGGAAAATCCTTATTATTATATTCACATATATTCATATAAATTATATACAAAAATCTGGTATCTTCTGTGTCCATTGAGATTATGATTTGATTGTTCTTAATCTGTTCAAATATGTTTTGAATGCTAACTTAAAGAAGAAGAAAAGTTAGAATAGTCCATAAACTAATTCACCCCCCCTCGTAGTGTGGGTGGTGTGTTCAACAATTGGTATCAGAGTGGGTTCCTTCAACACAGTTTAACCACTGGAAGGTAGATCCTGAAGAAATGGGTGGACAAATGGCTCTCTCCGCAATTGAAGCTCCCTTATTTGATGGAACAAATTATTCCTCATGGAGAGAAAATATGAAACAATATTTGAAGTCAAAAGTATTTGAATTTTGGAATTCAGTAGTAAGCAAGCCCTGGGATTTAATTACATCAAAGAATCTATCCAAGATTACAGTCCAAAGAAGAGCAAGGAAGAACAATGAAGTAGCGTTGAATATTCTTCTCAATGGATTATCAGATACAATCAAGGCAAGCATATCACTATGCACATCCACCAAGGACTTATGGCTGAAGCTAGAAGAGATGTATCAAATCAAAAGAAAAGAGACATAAGACATTCCTATCAAGGATGAAGATGAAGACTCAACCATCAATAAAGGTAAAGACTCTCCATAATATTTTGATTGCAATAATGTTGATATTGAATCCTCCCCTGCAAATAAAGAAGAAGACTCAAATACAATAACATAATGTTATGTTAGCATTTATCTCATGGAAGAAGTAGAAGAAGAACTATCAAAGGCCAAAAAAAAGGTTGATTGGAGTCTCTGTGAATATTGCTATGACCTTAATGATTCAGACTATAGCTATCTTCATGACTAAGCTAAATAATTTCTTGAAAAGAGTCAAAAGCATGTCTTGAAAATAAAGGAAATGCTCGAGGACAATGAAAAGATAATATATGAGCAGGACAATAAGTTAGAAGAGAAAGAATAGGATATTGAGAAGCCGAAGAAAGAAATTAGTTAAGTAAAAGAAAAGGAGAAGGAATATGACGAGTTTATCAATCAAAAGCATATCCTGGAAATAAAAGAAAAGCTCAAAGACAATGAAGAAATCATATCTGAGAAAAATATTCAGTTAGAAAAAAAGAAGAAGAGATCAAAATATTGAAAACAAAAGTTACTAATCTAACAAAAGAAAAGGAAGAGAAGATCAAAAGACTGAAAAATGAAATCAATCAAGCAAAGGAAGAGGAGATCGAGAAACTGAAAAATAAAATCAGTCAAGCAAAAGAAGAAAAGAAGGAAGATGATGAACCAAGAAAAATCCTTGCAGATCTAAAATAACGAAGGGAAATCTATGCCAATATTAAAATCTATTTTGGAGAAGCCAAAAGGAGAGAGGAGGTAGTGAGGAACAGTTGCACAAAAAGGAATAATCTTGTCATGAGATGGAAGCAGAAGTTGTGAATCTTAGAAAGAAGGTTGAGAAGTCAAACACCCAAATCAAGTTCTTGAACAACTCCATGACCTTGGATGAGATCTTGGATAGTTAGAGATCACCAAAAGACAAATCCGGTCTTGGATAAAACAAGGAAGAACTCAGTACTCCTAAGAAACCTGATGCAGGTCCTTCTTTTGTAAAAGGTGAAAACAGGTCTAACACAGGTCCTTCATTTGTAAATAATGAAGATAGGTATGACACAACTCCTTCATTTGTAAAGGATGAAGACAGGTCTGACACAACTCCTTCATTTGCAAAAAGTGAAAGCAGATATGACTCATGTTCTTCACGTTCAAGAAATAAAAGCAACATTACAAAATTTAGAAGATCAGATCAAGGAAGGCATCCGGGAGCTGCTCATACACCTCAAAGCAATTTCAGAAGAGAGACACCTTCATGGATGAATCAAAGAAGTTATGAGAGTGTTTTTAATGGTTATTATTTTTCTTGTAATGAATATGGTCATAAAGCCTTGGATTGTAGGCATCATGGAAGAAAACAAGTTGGTAGGTTCAACAACAGTATAAGATGTTGGAACTGTAATCATGTTGGACATATTGCTGCACATTGTTACACTATGAGATGCTATAGTTGTGGTGGATATGGCCACAAATCCTATAACTGTTGGCACTCAAGAAAACAATCAATGATAAATGCTTCATATAGTACGACAAAAGGAGTAAATGGAACATGGAAGAAAAATGAAGTTGCAGTAATATAAGATCAGAGAACAAAGTTCAAGAAACCAGGACACTCATAGATGTGGATAGCAAAGATTGAACAAGTGAACATGAGTGAAGTTAATTGCTACAAAAATAATTGCAGTCATGTGACAAGCATAGTATAAAGTTGTCTCAGACAACTTTAGAGAAATGTACAGTAAAGAAGCATCTTGGATAAATACAGATACATCTAGTTAAAGACTGATGAGAATCAATGGGCAGATCCAAGAGTTGTTTGAATAAGATGTGCTACAATTGCGATGTGTTCCAGTAGAACAACGACATCCATAGAAACAACATTCTGATGTAAAAAATAAGGTACATGACATCCTGTAGAGATAACAAGAGGAGAAACCCTGTCAGAAAAAGATACCCTTTTAGAAACAAATGGGGGATAACAGTCAATAAAAACTCAAGGGAAGTTTTGGTTAGTAAATAAGAAAGTAATTAGATTAAGTTTTGAAAAGACTCGATCACTAAAAAAATTAGTATCAATAAGACTACTCATTTGAAACACAAAAATCGTAATCAAATGAGACAAGAAGTTAGTAAATTAATAGGGGAAGAAACCTTGTCAGGAAGAACTACCTTTTCAGAAATAATGGGGGAGAGTAGTCAGAAAGAGAGAGAGAGCATATTGACAGGGGGAGTCATTCAGTTATGACAGGCTGAACATAAATGCAAGAAGTGTTACCCAAGTTCGGATTCTAGTTAGTAACATACATAGCTTTACAATAGGAGGAAAAACTTTTTGCCATTGATGTCAAAGGGGGAGAGAAACTTCATAAGAGAAAAATTCATAAGAGGAAAGCATCATCACAGGGGGAGTTTTGTATATGAAGTTAATGACAAAGGGGGAGATTGTTGGACATATTGTCATTGATGTCAACAGTTGATCTAATGATCTGGTGTTAATGATGAACTACCAGAGATGAGATTGTCATTGATGTCAACAATATATCAGTTAGTAGAATATGTCAAACAATATGCAGAGATCGAAAGCATAATCTCAAGAGGAGGAGTGAACAGGAGGAGCGAGAAATATGAAGATCAAATCTCAGAGGGAAAAGCACATTGCACACTATATCAGAAGAAGCGAACAATATGAAGCAATTCATGATTATTGTTGATCACGACAGGATCAACAATGTTCCTATGATAAAAGCTCAAGAGGGTTAGCAAACACATGAATATAAAAGCTCAGAAGAGATGGCGCAATGAATTTAAGAAGAAACATTGGACGACCACTCAAACAATATATAATGACTGATTTCAAACAGAGATTAAAGATCAGGAGAGTTAATGAATCAAGATCAAAAGCTCATAAGAGATGGTGCGATAAAACTCAGATCAAATCATGATGGTCTAATGCGCAATCGCCAGATCAATGACAGAGGTGAATTGTGGAGATCAAAAGGAGAATTAAATATCACACTTGTTCCAATCCCACAATTAGTCAGGACCATTCGATCTTATACCTTCGAAGATCAACCATTGTGGTTGACTCACCAACATTGCACAACTTCCAATTGCGGAGTTTGGGTGACAAGTTAAATCACTCGTAAGTTGTAGCTCCACCATCGTTCTTGATCGTGGATCTTCTTGGAGTGTCTTCACGATCGTTGGATCATTTTCAAGTGGAAGGACAAGATAAGAGAGGTAAAAGGGATGAGATTTTGATTAACCGAATACCCGCGAGTCGTCGGATCAAACCCAAATTCCCGTTAGTCGTTGGATCATTTTCGAGTGGAAGGATAGGATAAGTGAGATAAGATCTGAGATCTCATTTGTGTGAATTTCCATCAACCATTGGATCATTCTAAGTGGAAGGACAGGATAAACTAGCACAACTGCATTGCAGAAAGATCGAGCTGTCGATCTAAGATCCTGATCAACGAACATAATTCGTTACAGATCTAAAGTTGTGAGGAGGTAACGCTCCAGAGAAATCTCACTTGAAGAATTCAGTTTGAGATTCGAAATACCCAAAGCCCAAAAATCCGAAATAAATAAAGACCATCAGATTTGGAGGATATAAGATGACCATTGGATTAGGGTTGTTGGTCAGTAGACCACGTCAGCAAGAAAACATGGAAAACCATGTCAGAAGACCACGTCTACAAGGACATGTGGTAGACCATGTCAGCAGACCACATCAACAAAAACACATGGCATAATCAGATGATGACAAGCGTCAAGAGAAAATTGGCTTGTGCCATGTCAACAAGTGATGTAAGCAAGTTACGTCACTCTGGGAGAATTACTTCGGGAGTTTCACCACCAAGAAATGTCAAAAGTCCCGAAGTCCCGAAGGACAAAGGTTCGAAGTCGCTCTCAGTCGTCAATGTGAGATACCCTTCGATACTATCTTGACCGTTAGATCGAGGAGGTAAACATGTGCCACATGAGGAGATCCATGTCAACAAAACTATGTCAGCAAGGACACATGGCACAATCAGACAATGACAAGTGTCAAGTTGATTGGACATTTCAGGTACGTGCGAATCACGAATTTGAGTGACACGCGACAACTACTCAGCTTGTGACACACCATGAAGTGACAAAACCAAGTTATGCCACTACGAGAGTTTTGATTCGGGATTTTTACCACCAGCACTTGCCCAAAGTCCCGAAGTCCTGAAGTGGACATGAGACGTCCGATCTAAAGATCACTTCGGGAGCATTCTTGTTTGCCGATCTACTACATTGGAAGGATAGTGTAAGCAGAAGTGTCAACCGACAACAAGCGGTCTCCACCGTTTGTGAATTACTCAACAGGTGACCACTCCGTAGGAAATAAGGGGTTTAGACTTGAAATCTATGAAGTCCGGAGATTCGAAGGAGATCTTGACCGTCGATCTGCTGTTCGGTTGCATAGCTCGGTATATCCTTCTTTCTTGCGTTACAACACTAAGCCCTCCACAATATGCTACAAGGACCTGCACTTAACTTTGTAAGTCTCTTACAATCATGCACAAATCACTTACAGACTCCACTCACACTTAGCATACGTTCACATCACATAGATGCACTATTCAACTACTTCTTACATTGCCTATCCTTCTATTTATACATACAAAATAGGCCTAAACATGGGTAAACCTATGGGCCGACATCCCATTCCTGTTACATATTCCCCAAAACCCAAAGAGGATCCAAAAGTGGGTTGAGATCCCGTGATCTCCAATTCATCTTGTGCTCCTCCTTCGATAGTCTGTCGAAGTCCCAAAATAGGTCACTATGACCAAGAATCGCCCAAAACTTGTTCAAGGGCCAACATGCCCCCAAAACTCACCTATGACTCATCCCAAGTCACTCTGATCTGACTAGTTCTGCTTCGAAGGCCTCGATCTTAGATCGAGCTGCTTCGACCTGCTGCTGTGCTACGACCTCTTGCTTGGTGAATTCCTGGATCACTGTGTCATCCACGGGCCCTTCTAGGCGCTGTTTTGCTGCAATGACAACCTGTTCTATCTCTACTCCTCGGCTTTCAACCTTTGTGAATAACATGCATGCCTTATCTTGTACTAGTTGAAGTCATTGAGTAACTTCCATCACTCTGCTTTGAATCATATGGATCTGCTGTTGGGCGGTGCGTTTCATTCTTTCTATGGTTGATAGGGCTTTTAGCTGCTTTTGTAGTGTGTCTGCGTGCTATTTTTATTCCTTGAGCTATGACTCCAAAGCCTGTAACTCTAGGTTCTCAATGAGGTTCTCATATGCCTGGGTGCTCTGGTTACTCATCTGCTTGCACTCTAAGGCAAGAGATTTTAATCTGTCAACTGTGCTGCCGACAGTTTCTTCCCTTAGGTCTCTTACATCTTAAGGGGTCTCGGGCACAGTGCGGAGCTTCAAGTCTGCTATGCCCTATTGGATCTACTGGATTACCTCTTCAAGTTGTGCCACTTACTATGGAACTTGTTCTTCGACCTTTACTTTGACAACATTCATAGAGCAAATTTCTTTGTGAACCATTTCCTTGACTTCGAGTTGCTCGATGAGCAACTGTTCCTTGCTTTGCTGTAACTATGCTTTTTCTTCATCCCACTTTGCTTGCAGAGCAAGATTTTTCCATTCTGCAACACTTCGTTGCTCCTGAAGGTCTTTCTGTACTTGCACTAAAGCCCGGGTGGCTTGTGCTGTCTCTTCCTGATCTCGTCGAAGGTGAGATTCGACTGTATCAGCGATGTGGTGTAGTTGAGCTATCTCATCACCTAGTTATGCTGTTCCTGCTGACAGAGGCATAATAGAAACTCCTCGGTTGGATTGTAATGCTTGCTGCACCCCTTGGAGCTTGTCCTTAATCTAACTGAACACCTCCTCCTACTTAGATTCTTGCTTCTCTGCTATCTCCAGTGAAGAATCGTTCAGTGCTGCGATGATGAAGTCGAAATCATCTAAGGTGAGGGTGGTCTCAAATTTGGTCTTGGTTGCTTTCAATTTCTTCTGAGATGAGGGTTTCGGTGGGGAAACCTTCCTTTTCCTTGAGGGGTCCTCCTCATCTCTAGCCGGTGTAACCTCACCTTTCTTCTGTTCAACTTCTACACCATCTATCTCTCTGCCATCTCCTCCTTGCTCTGTTGAGATGGAAGCGGTCTTCACGGATGCCCTATCTAAATCATGGACCTCTTCGGTCTTCTTTATCTTGCTAGGTCCAAATGTATCCGACGTAGTTTCTGGACTATCTATATGGGACATCTCCGCAGGGTCTGCTGGAATGAGGAGGTCCGCCGACCATTCCTTGGTCATTTCTTCCAAGTCATCCTCCGTCAGTTTGTAGTATGATTGCAACTGTTGTTTATGTCCATCTGCACGCACTGTGATGTAAATAAAATGGTGGTCAGTGCTGAAATTCATTAAGGGTCGAAACCTGGGGCGGGTATTCGGGGTCATACGAGGCTCAGACTGGATCACTACCTTCAACTAGTTGTAATACGTATGGAACAAGACATTTGACTGCCACTGTTTATTCATGTCGTTCGAGTACCATAGTGTACCAAACTTCGCGACCAGAGGTTCAAATGGCTTGATGTCTGGGAAGGTCGCACCTTTCGACATCTCCCATGCAATGAAAGTGATCAAGATCAATAAACAACTAAAGTGAAATCCATACCCTTGATCCTAGGCTTCTCTGCAATCGAGTTCTAATTGGTTCACCAGGTATTGCGCCCAATTCATCATAAGTCCTTCTGCGCACTTTCCTGCGAGGTTGAATACGAACCCTGTGACTTGGGTGGGTTGATTCTTTCGCACCAACTTTCCTGTGATCAATTGGTAGGTGAGGCGCACTACGCCACTCTGGATAGTAGCTACCTTGTAGCCTCATGTTCCCTTCTTGACATCTCCATAGGTGTCTTTAATCTTCTTCGCAAGAGCGCGATCCATGGCTTTTCCTGGGTAAAAATCCTATGGGTCAGGGACTTGCATGCTTAGCCCTATGATCTGATTGATCAACATCGGATCCACTGTGATACATAGGTTTAACCATAAGTATCCACCATGGTAACAAGACCACAATAGCTTGATGCATGCGTTTACTTCTTGGTGCCTTCATAAGTGTGATATCTTCATGACGTTGAGAAGTGTGGACTGCGTGAGGTTATGGGTCCATGATTGAGGAATTATCTTTGAATTATTTCCTTTTGTTCTAGTCAGATACTTATGTGGGGCGAGCATGCTATAGACCTTTCTGTCGCCGAGGTTGAAGTCAGTAAACTTCAACGCTGCAATTTTATCTTGGTCGATGCGAACTGCACGTATCCCTTTTGGGAGGTACGCAGTGACAAAGGCGTACTCAAAATATCTGGGCACACTATCTCGATTGATTGCACTGCTCAGAGGTGGTAGATAGGTAGGCAATATACTCGAGATTAACTTAGCATTCATGAGATTATCCCTATGCTTAGTTTGCTTTTCATCTACTGGCCGGGATGGACCGACTCAAGTAGTGGACGGAGAGGCCGACAGTCCTCTCATCGAAGATGCTTGTACACCTATAGACACTCCTCTCTCTGACATGACTCTTTCAGTCATTAAGTCGAGGAGAAATCTCGTTACTGATTCTTCAACTGCGGTGACCTTGTCGGACATACGCGCACGGGATTCAAATTATTAGGGTCACGATTATCTCAGACACTGTACTAGAATAAATAACAAGAGCGTAATGATCATTGTATACAATTCACTTAGTCTGCGGACTCAAAATCTTAGTTAGCCAAAGTGTTCTCCATGCATGGCGCGATGAGATAAGTAGGCAACTCGACAATGATTCACTTGTAACGGGTATGAAGCCTCATTAACTCTTGTTCTGTCCATTATGACGTGGTCCAATGGTCTGGTGTCGAGCTATAAATGCTTTTCGACCCCTTCGAAGCGGGAGTTGAATAGATATATTGTCCCCAACGACTATATTTCTTCGTCTTGGCGAAGTACCATGTGTCGCTGTTCTGATATCCCGACGAAACTTGAATTCTACAATTTTTCTGTCAGCGAAGTTCCCTCTGGAACCTTCTGTAACTTTTCAAATTTAGATCTCTTCTTACTTAGCTTTCTAGCCTTCTTTCTAGTGAGCTTCAACTCAGTATGTCTTTTTCAATTATGATTCTTATCTTCTTTTAACGTAGTCACTGCGCGCTGTGGAGATTCTTTCCTAGGATTCAAGGGTAATACCTCTTCTTTATCTGGAGTAAGTACTTCAGTCTTCTCTGGGTCTTCTAGTGTTCTTCCAGCTTTGACATCAGGTTCTCTAGTGTCAAATAGCTTCGATCTGTTCTCCTGTTCTTCAATCAATTGTGTGATATTTTTGGTCATGAAATCTTTTAATTCTTGTTTCTTCTGCTCTAAAACTTCTTCTTCTTCCTTTTATCTTACTTGAGCTTTGTCAATCCAAGGTTTTCCTATTAACATGGTAAATGGGGCACTGTCCTCAATAAATTGAATAATCTCAAAATCTTCCTCCGTTGAAGTTCCATTGACGGTCATAGGTATCTGAGCGAGCCTTCCACACAGTTTTACCAGTTTTCCTTTGAATAACCCTATTCCTCCTAATAAAGGAATCATAGCAAGCCTTCCTATGGCTTCCCAAGTTCTCTCTGTCATGATATTCACCCGTGTTTCCTCATCTAGAACACAGTCAATGTTGAAGTCTCCTATTCTTGCTTCAAGGCATTATTTGTCTTTAAAGATCTCTGATAATATAATATGTCAGTGTTCATTCAAGGTTTCTCTCATCTGTAGCAATATTTTCTCTGATTCTTCTCGGGGTTCTTCTATAGGTCAACTTGACCCATATTTTCAGGGCTTCGCCAGCCTGTCTTTCTTTCCTTCTTGCGTGGTGCTCCAAAGCATCCAACGATGGCTTTTTCCGCTTGTTGAGTTGTCAATGATCCTTATTTATTGATTATCTGTCATCCCCAATCTCCTTGTTCAATGACTTACTTCACTTCGTCTTTTTTTCTCTTTTGCTCACTTTGACCCAGTAACAACCACTGTGTCTTCCACGAAGTTCGCATTCTCCCTTTTCTTCCTTGATCTTCGCTTGCTTCCATAAACAAGGGCCAACAGGCCCCCAAAACTCACATGTGACTCGTCTCGAGGCACTTCATATCTTAGCTTCCTGTTTTACTTTGATTCCAGACTACACAATGCAGCCTCTACTTTTTGCTCGATGCCTCCTCTTTTTCCCTTGTGCAAACTGTCTTTTCTGTGTCTGGTACCCAGTTTCAACTGCACCTGGTACCTAGAAACTTTTCTTCATGATTTTACTGAGAGTTGCGAGGCAGCTGGTTGTCATGGTACAACTTCAGCCGGCTCCCATTCACCAAACCTTCCTTCCATTCTCCATTCAACATCTTCAATTGCGTAACTCCTCCCTCTGTAACATAAGTGATCTTGTATGGCCCTATCCAATGCGTTCTAAACTTCCCAGGATGTTTTATGAACTTGCTTTCATATACCAGTACTATATTACCTTGTTTGAATGCCTTCTTCTTGATGTGCCTATCATGATAGGCCTTCTCTCTTTCCTTCTGAACCTACTGATGGAATCCTGCAATGAAATTATCTTCCTCTAGTTCAAACAGCTATGCAAGCCTTTCTTGAACAACACCAATGTCGTCCATATATGTAAAGGAAACAATTCTTAGGCTTGGTACCAAATATTCCATTGGAACAACAACTTCAAGACCATATACCAACTTGAAGGGGGTCTGCATTATTAGTTTCTTGCAAGTAGTTCTATAGGCCCATAATACTGCAGGTACTCTTAAATCCCAATCATCACTGTTCACACTACAAATCTTGGTTAGTGTTGTTTCCAAAATCTTTTTGAATGCTTCAACTGTCCCATTTTCTTGCGGATGGTACGACGTGCTCTTCTGATGGTGGAGTGAAAATTATTTAGTCAGGGCTTCAACTGTCTTATTGATGAAATGTGTTCCTTGATCACTCATAAGGATCTTTGGGCATCCAAACCTGGTTATGATGTCATCAAATATGAAGTGCACAACTATAGTTGCACTATAGTCCTTAACTGCTCTTGCTTTGACCCATCTGGTCAAGTATTATGTTGCTGTAATTATGTACCTTGCTCCTGTACGCTTTCCTAGTGGGTTTATAGGTCCAACAAAGTCAATGGCCCATTTCTCAAATGCTTGTAGGGTTAGTTGTGGTGCCAATGACATTTCATCTCTTATGGATGGTTTCCAAAATATTTGGCATACATCGCAGGCTCTGGAATAGTCTTTAGCATCTTTGTGTAAGGTAGGCCACTAAAGGCCAGCTCTAAGAGCCTTTTGCGCAGTTGATTTTCTTGCTTAATGTCCTCCTGTGATGCCTTCATGAGATTCTGAAAGGATCAGTGGTCATTCTGCCTCCATAACACACCTTCTCAATATCTCATCAGGTCCCATCTTCTATAGATGTCCAACTACAAGTGAAAAGTTTGCAGCACACACTACTAGCTGTTTCTTTTGAAGAATTGTGTACTCACTAGGTGCCATTCCTATTGATAGGAACTGGACTATCTCAGCGAAGTGGTCATCAATATTTATAATGGCCAATAGCTGTGCATCCGGTAGTGCATCCTCCAAACTGGTCGGCTCTTCGCCATGTTCCAACCTTGACAAGTGGTCAGGGCCTTTGTTCATTATTCTTGGTTTAATCATGATCTCAAAATCATATTCTTGAAACAACATAAGCCATCTACATATTCACCCCCCCAACACTAGCTTATTGACTAGGTATTTCAACGCGGAGTGGTCAGTAAACATTTTAAAGTGTCCTCCCAACAAGTAGTGGCGGAACTTCTGCAACGCATACACCATGGCCAATCCTTCTCTCTTTATAGTGGTGTAATTAATTTATGCTATTGATAGCTTCCTGCTAGCAAAGGATAATGGGTGTTTATTGCCTCCTATTCATGGTTGTGATAACATAACTCCCAATGCAATGGAAGACACATCAACATGCACGTGAAACTCCTTGGTCCAATATGGGAAAACCAAAATGGGCGCAGTAACCATTTTCTGTTTCAGTGTGTCGAAGCTCTACTGGCATTCTTCTGTCCAACTAAATTGACAATCCTTCTTCAACAACTTCTCCATGGGTGATTTAATTTGAGCATAGCCCTTAATGAACTTCCTGTAGCAGCCTGTGTGTCCCAACGCAGTGCACAACTATTTGACTGTCATGGGGGGGGGGTAGATCAACTATAATGGAAATTTTGGATGGATCTACCAGCAATCCTTGCTTGCATACGATATGACCTAACAACACTCCAAATGGTGAAAAGAAAATACATTTCTTCAGGTTCAAGGCAATTTGACACTGCCTGCATTTATCCAACATTAGCCTTAGAAATTCAATATGATTCTTCAATAAACTAAAATTAGTCCAATCATCAAAATATGCTTCTAAAAATTTATGCAGAAATTCCTTGAATGCTTTGACCACCACCTTGGAAAATATGGGTGGGGCATTATTCAATACGAATGGCATTACTGTGTATTGGTAGGATCCCCATTCTTTTGCAAATGTGGTCTTATGGCGATCTTCCTTGGCAATCCGGATCTGATGGTATCCTGAAAATCCATCGGTAAAAAAATATACTTCCTGGCCTCCCACATTATCTAACACTTCGTCAGTAAATGGTGTAGGGAAGGGGTCATGCAAACAAGCATCATTCATCTTACTGAGATATACGCATATCCTGATCTCTCCTGTCTTCTTGTCTTGTACCACCATAGGGCTAATCCACTCCGACTCTTCGACAGGTTCTATGATTCCTGCTTCCAACATTCTGTCAATCTCAATCTTCAATTTTTTCTTATATTTAGGGTTCAATTTGTAAGGTCTCTGTTTGACTGGTCTTTCATATGGCTTCAGAGGGATCCTCATCTATCCCATAGGTCCTTTAATTCCCTTCATATCAGTGAACTTGGTTGGAAACAAGTCCTGATATTCATGCAGTAACTCTGTAATTTTGTCAATGGTGGCAACATCCCAGTAATCGCTGACATTGGCGAGCTTCGGTGTCTCCTCTGTTCCAATATTGAATTTTTTAAATCTTGATTGGCTGTCCAATAAATGGTAACTCAACTCCTGGTCCTTCTACATCTCCCTGGCCATCTGTTTCTGCGATGTTCACCTTCCTCGGATCATCATCTTCATCAACATTGATGTTGTAACAACCTTGTAGTTTCTGGAGAGGCGCAGCCCATTCATCCTCTTCTTGTTCCAAAGGAAGGCTAGATGCCTCCTCGAATACTTTCTGTCTCACAATATGTAATGCTTGATATACTGAAGGAAATTGGCTTTCTAATAAGAAGGTAGTTATAAAATTTTGAGACATACCTTCCCAATCCATAGTGATGAGGCACAACTCTGCTTGAAGGTACCAGTTGATAGGGGTGGTGTCCAGTGTATTAATGAATTTTTGCACCCACTGTTCTTGCGGAATGTTTCTCCAGGCCTCTTTGCAGCTTCGCACATGGTCCTTTGGGCAACTTCGACCTGTGTACCAAACTTCGCAGCCTTCCACTTGTGTTGAGAACCGCGTTGTCATCAAGGTACGACACTATACCCAATCTGTAATGTTACTTTTGTGTGCCCCCCACCATCTTGCTGGTGTGGCTTTCAGGGCCTCATCCATTGCCAATAATGTCTATTGTATTGATACACTTTCTTCAAAGTCCGACAAGAAGGTTTCTAAAGGATTTAGACCATCAAAGGTGGGTAAATTGCTTACTATTGTGCCAATCCAACGAAATTCTCTCGTTAATCTAGCACATCTTCTTGTAGATACTTCATACATCTTATTCTTCCAGTTCTCCAGTGCTTCTTCTGAGTTTGATGAACATGCTCTATCACTTCACCAACTTAGATTCCCATCGACTGTAGGATTGATATAATCCTGCTGTCTGGCTATTAGCTTGTAGATGTTTTCCAGTTCATATGCACAATCTTCTTCTCTGATGGACTCTGTGTATCGCTGAACCTCATATGGATCTAAGGGTGCAATGACCCTAAGGCCATCTCTTTCAAAAGTCATATTTATTTTCTTTAAATCAACCACCGTTGAATTATTGAAAGCCCAATCGATTCCTAACAACGCAGGGTAAGGAAAACTAGCATCAACTATTTCAATTACCTCAAAATCTGAAAATGTTCTTACTCTATCAATGCCCACATGGACATGTTCTGATCTTCCAAAAGGGCTTACAACTTGCTGATTAGCCATCCTAAGCCTGATAGGGGAATAGATCAAATTTGGTTTTCCCATCAGTGCCCAAGTTTTCTTCGTCATGACATTGACCTACGACCCTAAGTTGAGGACTACATAATCTATCTCATACTCTCCTATTTGAGCATTCAAATGTAATTCCTTATTTATCCTTCTCTTCTTACCAATTTGGTGTACTTCCCTATTCAGTAAGGGGTCTATCTTTCCTAGCTCATATTGTCTGATCAAATTTTGTAACTCTTGTAGCACTCACCAGGGCGATGTCTATTTCTGCATACCTCGCACCAAGGTAAGGTGACTTGATTCAAAGGGCTTGGAGCTCGAGAAAACAATTATTCATTGAATAGGGGACAATGTTCCTTGTCATGGCCTTTGGTCAGCATCTGACACACCATATGTCTTCTCTTGTATATTTTCCCTTTTCTTTCTTCACATCTTCTACCTGTAGAGACAAACTAGTCAGCTGACTCAAGATCTGACTCATACCTAAGCTGGATTCTCCCATAGGGGATGATTCTAACTTCATGGAGATCTCGAGTGCCTCAGACTGCGAAGCAATCTTCTGTTGTATCAGGGGAACTCTGATGTGTGGTAAGAGGGCAGTAATGAACCATTCTTTGTTCTGTTCATCTGGGATCTGAAAAGTCAATTGACCTGTTAAGGTTTTGAATCTCTGATCGAATTCCCAAATAGGTTCGACCACCTTAAGATTGATCTCTTTTAGATCTGTAATACATTGTGACTCCGACTTGGGTTTCTTGAATTTTGCAATCACCACATTCTTAATCTGATTCAATGGCTTAGGCTGTGCAAGTCCTTGGAAAAGCTTCATGTACCAGCTCAGTGCGCAATCCCTTAGAGTGGTACTAAACTGGGTTCTTTTGACAACTTCATTAGTGACACTTTTAATATTCCATACGAATTCACATAGGAACCAATGCTGATCGAGATCTTCAGATCCATCTCCACTACAGATAGGAAGCCTCATCTCATCTGCCATAGATCTTCCTAGGGTTCTTGACTGAATATGTGGTGGACTACTATTGATGGTGCTCTGGACACTCTGGTGACTAGGATTACTCTAGTTGCTTAATACTACTGAATCGACAGGAGGGATAACAATACTTACTTAGATGGTCTGCGCAATTTTTGAGGTTTCAGGTTCTCCCCGGCGAAGCTCTTCAGCTTTTCCTTCCTCTGCCCTAGCGGGTTCTGAATGTTCTTCGTCTGTCAGTTCTGCCTCTTCTACACTGTAGAAACCCTCATCCTCATGGTTCTTCTTAAACAGGTTTGAAAGGTGAACTTCTCGAAACACTCTCCCACCGTGCGTATGTCTAGCTTCTGTGTTGCTGTCGCTGTATGAATTCTTGAACATTAGCCTTTCTAGATCTGACCAATCTACTGAATCTTCAAGATTTTCTTTTCATGCAATAACATCTTGAGTCTCAACTTCAGGAATTGTAAAAATTTTCCTCTGTGTCCCTTGAAGAAGTATCTCTCAGCTTGGCTGTATGATTCTACTCTGTCAACAACAAACTCTGTGATGTACCCTCCAATGGTGCTATCAAACCAGTGATCTACTGCTCGTGATACGACGTTATCAACTCTTTTGATCTTCTTCATCAGCTTCGACGTCCAAATCATAGGAGGTCTAGCTCGGATCTCGAACTGAGTATCTGCTAATATAGCTAGCCACTCATACAACTCCTTATGGATTCCCCCAAAGAAAGTTTCATGTATATCAGTAAATATATATTTCTCCAACCAATCCTCTGAACTAAGATTAGGGTTCTTGTTCTAGGCTTCATCGAAGTCCTTTTCTTGATCCTCTATCCAATTTTGAGTCTCTATATTCAATGGAAACCACCTTGACATTCCCTCAAGAAGATTCCCGTCCCGACAACGAAACCATTTTTTGGCATAGGGGCAAACCCAGGGTTCAATGCACCAACAATGCACCAACAAATCCCTAACTACTGACCCTTTCGGAAACACCTGTGAAGCATATGAAATCTCAACCGGGGTAGAGGAAGGGGTGGTTGCAAGACTCAGGTGTCTACAAACTTAGCTGGGACATAAATATGTGATTGTACTACTTAATAAATCACTTAAAACCGTCAGTTCCTCAATATATAATCATTAATCACTTTGTTGATAAAACAAGGCTTCACAACATTCACACTTAACATCAATATATAGGTCAGATCTAGCAGATCAAGCACTAAGCACATTCATATGGATCAGATCTAATATTCTCACATATCATTAGCACTAAGCATAAGAAGATCTATTTGATCATCTTAAAGCACTTAGAAAAATAAGACATAAGCACATTAAGACAAGCACAAAGTAAGACAACACAACGTTTATTTGGTTCACCCCCACCCCGGGGATACGTTGACCAACTCTTCCTCTTTATTGTCTTCATTCAATCAGTTATAAGAACAAAGCCATCAAAACCCTTGCTCCGCACATGATAGAAGATCCGCGTATCTCGCTAGATCCTTCTTCCTTGCGTTACAACACTAATCCTTCCACAATCTACTACAAGGACCTGGACTTAGATCTGCAAGTCTCTTACAGTCATGCACAAAGCACTTACAGACTCTACTCACACTTAGCATACATTCACATCACATAGATTCACTATTCGACTACTTCTTACATTTCCTATCCTTCTATTTATACATATAAAATAGGCCTAAACATGGGTAAACCCATGGGCTGGCATTCTATTCTCGTTACATATTCCGAAAAACTCAAAGAGGATCCAAAATTGGGACGAGATCCCATGATCTCCGCTTCGTCTTGCACTCCTCCTTCGACAGGCTGTCAAAGTCCCAAAATAGGTCACTATGACCAAGAATCTCCCAAAACTTGGTCAAGGGCCAACAAATCTATCCAAGATTATAGTCCAAAAAAGAGCAAGGAAGAACAATGAAGTAGCATTGAATATTCTTCTCAATGGATTATCATATACAGTCAAGGCAAGCATAGGACTATGCACATCCACCAAAGACTTATGGCTAAAGCTAGAAGAGATGTATCAAATCAAAAGACAAGACACATAAGACATTCCTATCAAGGATGAAGATGAAGACTCAACCATCAATAAAGGTAAAGACTCTCCACAATATTTTGATTGCAATAATGTTGATATTGAGTCCTCCCTTGCAAATAAAGAAGAAGACTTAGATACAATAACATAATGTTATGTTAGCATTTATCTCATGGAAGAAGTAGAAGAAGAACTATCAAAGGCCAAACAAAAGGTTGATTGGAGTCTCTGTGAATACTGCTATGACCATAATGATTCAAACTATAGCTATCTTCATGACTACACTAAATAATTTCTTGAAAAGAGTCAAAAGCATGTCTTGAAAATAAAGCAAATGCTCAAGGACAATGAAAAGATAATATATGAGTAGGACAATTAGTTAGAAGAGAAAGAAGAGGAGATCGAGAAGCCGACGAAAGAAATTAGTCAAATCAAATAAAAGGAGAAGGAAGATGATGAGCTTAGCAATCAAAAGCATATCTTGGAAATAAAAGAAAAGCTCAAAGACAATGAAGAAACCATATTTGAAAAAAAAATTCAGTTAGAAAACAAAGAAGAAGAGATCAAAAGATTGAAAACATAAGTTACTAATCTAACAAAAGAAAAGGAAGAGGAGATCGAAATACTGAAAAATTAAATCAGTCAAGCAAAGGAAGAGGAGATCGAGAAACTGAAAAATAAAATCAGTCGAGCAAAAGAAGAAAAGAAGGAAGATGATGAACCAAGCAAAAGGCTTGCAGATCTAAAAGAACTAAGGGAAAGCTATGTCAATCTTAAAATCCAACTTTAAGAAGCCAACAGGAGAGAGGAGGTAGTGAGGAACCAGTTGGAGAAAAAGGAAGAATCATGTCATGAGACGGAAGCAGAAGTTGTGAATATTAGAAAGAAGGTTGAGAAGTAAAACACCCAAATCAAGTTCTTGAAGAGCTCCATGACCCTAGATGAGATCTTGGATAGTCAGAGATTACCAAAAGACAAATCTGGTCTTGGATACAACAAGGAAGAAATCAATACTCCTAAGAAACCTAATGCGGGTCCTGTTATCACCCCATAAATTATGGGAATCAAATTATGACTCGGATATTATGGATATTATCTATATCTAGTGTTTTTTGTTTTGGGAAATTGATTTTTCAAAAGAAAAGAAAAAAAAAAGAAAAAGAAAAGAAAAGAAAAGAGGGCAAAAAAGAATTGAAACAAAAAGCCCCATGCAATAATTGTAACTTGGTCATACCCTTCAAGCATGACCAAGTTCTTTTAAATTTTCAATGTTGATAGGTTAGTGAATGCATCTGACCAGACTGTCTAATCCTGGTCAGATAGCCCCTAGGTTAGAACTAGTGAATACATCTGCTCAGACCATCTAATCCTGGTCAGATAGCCCCTAGGATAGAATTAGTGAATAAATCTGACCAGACTGTCTAATCCTGGTCAGATAACCCTTAGGAAGAATAATACCTTAACCCAATAGTTTAATCTGGGTTAATTTCCTTGTGAAAGTAGGTTAGAATGTAGATTAATTGCTTTGCTTGCCTTCCCCAAATAAAATCCACTTGAAGAAAATGCCACATCAAGCCTCCGTTGCCAAATGATAGTTGAAGTGATGTCCCCTTGGTGGTGTCTAAGACAAAGTTTGGAAAACCCATAAGAAAGCACTAACCCTAAGTTTCTCCCTACACATGACTTTTCCGCTCCCGACCTATGTTACATTCAATTTCCAATGGTCCAGATCACGACGCCTAGATCAACGACTCACACAGCATTCCGGACCCCCCCTTGCGTTCTGCCTTTAACGAAGGGGGGGGGGGGTCCNGATCTGGATGGTCCAGAGAAGAGCACGTGAATCCACGGTTAACATTGGATTCCGGACCCCCCCGCCCGTTCTGCCTTTAATGGAGGGGGGGGGTCCGAAATTGGTTATAACCTGGGCGCACATCTGGACGGCCCAGAACAAAGCGCTCAAATCTACGGTTCACATTAAATTCCGGATCCCCCCCTCCGTTATGCCTTTAATGGAGGGGGGGGGGGTCTGGAATTGGTATTAAGGAGCGCACTAAGATCTGTGGTCAGGAAACCAGTGTGTAGATAAACGGATCAAAATGGATTTCGGACCCCCCCTGGTGTCCTGTATTTAACCAAGGGGGGGGGCGTCCGGAAAAGATATTTCTTTCGGCAGGCCCCTACTCATACGTGGCGTCGGTTTATTGGTTTTGAAGTCCCATCCTTCACATGCTCTCTGACAGCCCGTCACTCATGGACCTCATTCTCCACTAAGTCCACTTGTCCCACTTGTTACCGGTTTGAGTCCCATCCCATAACTGCTGTCAGTCCCTGCTGTCAGGCCCTTATCCTTCCCATACTTGATCAACCCCTTTTGGCGAATTTTACCTCCAATCACTGA